>JACEIK010007820.1:23406-59458 GCA_018107945.1 Datura stramonium
CTTCATTTAAAAATAAGCAACAGAAAATGAAAGATCTAAGTCATTTTATGACAACTATAGAGAACAGAGAACATACCCAGGAGTAGATTGGTAGACACACCCAGAACATGCAGCTGTTTATTACAAAGAAGGAATAAATAATAAAATCAGAAAACCGATAAATAAATCACATAAAAAGTCTTTTTTTTCCCTAAGAACTTACTAGTTGGTGGATTTGGACTCGTAGTTGCAGTTCTACTAAAGTCGCAGCTCGCACTAGCTGCACCCTTCCTCTGGTAATAGCTATTTACAGAATAATTGCAGTGATCTTTGATAGTGTTAGGGTTAAAGAAAGGACCATTTTGAGTGATTGGGTTACAATTAGCTCCAGCTCCTGCATAATCTATATTCTTATGAAGTTGTTGGTCACTTACCTCATATTTACAAATACAGTATAAAACACCTACAGTTTCAAAACCCTCAAAGAATTTTTTTTTAAAATATCAGCTCAAAAAAACAAGCAAAATCTTGAAGTTTGATAAAGAAAAAGAGAACCATTCTTTGAAAAATTTCATCTGATGAGCATGTGAAGCTCAAATCAGGAGGGGGAGGGAGAGTATTAGCTACTGATTTAGTAACTTCTGCTTAGACCTGGTACTTGGTATTACAAAATCTATTAAATATGTATAAATATGTAAATATGAACCCAATAACACAGAGCTATTAATAGAAGTGGTAAGTATTAGGGGGGGTAGAGTAAACTGGACAAAGATTGTAAGAATGTAACTTATCTCCGTTAGTTTTCAGCTGGGTTAGTAGAGATAGCTTTGTGGTCATAGAAGCCACAACACCTGTGTGAGAGCTCTGAGGTTGTTGACATGTGTCTAGCCACATCCCAATATCTGCAACTAGTTGTATGTGGGGAGTCAATTTTTTTAGAGGGGAATGGGAAAAATGATTTCTGACCTCATCGCCATTGATAGAGGTGGATGGTTAGAGTTGGAGAAAAAGGGACTTAACCCTTTTCCTACCTACTTTCCTTTTTCTTTTGTTAGGACATTCTAGATTCTTTGTTTTTTTTATTTTCTCTTTTTCTGGGTCATTTGGCCAGACTTGGGCTTCAACCTTCTAATATATAACAAGGCCCATGGCCGTCAATTAATTTTTTTAAAAAAGTTGGTCAATAACATGATGCAAAGGTTTAATATATTCATAGGAAATTTTATTTAGAAAATGAACTGATTCCAATTATATGTAGGCATGTTTAAAACATTTGTTTTGAATTAAGAATAGTGTTACGTTGTTTTTTTTTGAGATGCATAAAAAGAAAGTATATGATTACGCAACTCGACTAAATTGTTTAAAATAATCAAGTCCATTAAGTTAAATCAATATGTATAGACTAAGTTTATTCGTTGTAGTTCACACAAGCAAAGAAAGCGGCTACGCTTCTAAATCAATATATATCAAGACGAAAATTGTGATTATGAATTAATTAGGTTGAGATTAATAAAATTTCAAATAATAATAGGCAAACCATAGAAATTAAGTTAAACAAACAAAATTTTGTATGAATTTCTTACATGGATTCTCATTTCGCATACCATAACATATAAAAAAATATATGTTATAATTTA
This sequence comes from Datura stramonium, assembly GCA_018107945.1. Lineage (NCBI taxonomy): Eukaryota > Viridiplantae > Streptophyta > Magnoliopsida > Solanales > Solanaceae > Datura > Datura stramonium. Next base: position 25,023 of record JACEIK010007820.1, read on the forward strand.
GGTCTTAATAAATAAATAAGCGACTTTAATATNTGCCAAGAATGCTATGGATGTTAAATCTCTATGGATAATTATTATGATATTTAACCTTTTTTATTAGTCTAAAAATAAAATCTTTGTATATTTAATTTTATCCTTAATAAAATACAAAAAACAAAAAAATTTCACCCCAATTTCGTTGCACTCTCTCTTTCACGCGAAAAATCTCAATAGTTCAGTTGGTTGGCTATCTAAACTTTATTTGGACAAAAATAATTTAACTGATTATACACCTGTAAAACTTGCTATCCTTCCTTGTATTAGTGTGTTTGATGCCTTTTATTTTTTCTCTTTCACAACTAGTTTATTATGATAAATGGGAGAGGTTAGAGCTGTTAGTGAACGATTTGACGAAATTTTCAGTAGAACTATACTATATAATTTCTTTCTACTTATCAATGTAAATATTTTAATTTTCTTTCTGGTTGGTATATTTTTAAGAAAACATTAATTATTACACTAAAGACACTTTTATTTCGCAGGTCGCAACGCATTTATATTTCTATCATTTAACCCTTTCTCAATATCTCATAGCCTTTTTTTTAAATATATGTAGCTAGAATCATATCATAGTAATTATTCATAGAGATTTAACATCCATAGAATTCTTGACAGTGATTGTTGCTCGTGGTTGCATTTTTGCCCGTGGTTGCTGCTTGTTATATTCTTGGCAATGGTTGCTGCTCGTTGTTGCATTCTTGACAATGGTTTCTGCTTGATGTTGTTTTTGGTGCTATTGCTAGTGTCTTAGTCTTATTGTAATTTTTAGAATACAATTGCTATTATATTGTACTTCAATTATTCTAATAAAAAATTTCTAATTGCATGTTAAGAAAGTGACTCTTAGTCGAATTCTTAAGATATTTTAATCAGGAGTTGCTAATTAGAATTTAAGAGGATATTATTTACTAGCCGGTATTTGTTATGACTCTTTAATTTTTTTTATTTTAACATATTTTCTATAGTAAAACTTTTTTTATATTTTTTTAACTAAATATGACATATAATGGCTCGTCGTGAATTATAACACCAATGACGAAAATAATGTGTCTTTGATAATATAAATATTTTGGACAAATTACTTAGTAATTAATGTCAATCCACTTTGATGGGAAAGGTTTATAGTTAAAAAATTTCTGTAAATTTCTATTCCACCAGTAAAAGTGTATAGCGTAATCATTTGAGAAAAAATTATTTTATCACAGAGAGTAAATTTTGTGACACTTTTAATGTAGCTATGTTATTTTGTAGATAAACAGGGAAAAATGATGATTGTTACTATAAGAAACTGAAAAAAGCCTCAAAAATGGAAGAAAGAGATGTAGAAATAGAAACTGCTTCCGAAATAAAGGGGACTAAACAGAAACAATAGGGATCCACTGTAGAAGATTTTTTATACTATTAGTGAAAAAATCTAAGGTCACAAATAGTATACAGTTAATAGATAAAAAGTTTTGTAGCTAAATAATTTTGTAGATTAAATAGAGACAAAATAGAGATCATCACTTATTATGTATATAATTAGTGACAAAAACTAAGGTCACTAATAGTATACAATTAATAACTAAAATTTACACCATTTCACTACAAATATTACTATGTCTCTAATTTAATTACATATTTTTAGTGAAGAAACATTGCGTATCTAAAATTAAATGAATTAAAGACAAATGATGATTTGTCACAAATTGTCAATCAAATTAGTGATGAAATTAATCATCACCAGTATCCTCATATTTGTGGCTAAAATTACCTGATAACTGACGTCAATTTAATTTTTTGATGAGAAAGTTTTGTAGACAAAATATTTGCTATGAATTTTATTTTTTCCGCTAAAAGTACGTGACTCTTAAATTTGAGGTTTGTCACAAATTGTCAATAAATTTAGCGACAAAACTTATTGTCACTAATATCCTCAAATTCATGGAAAAAATTACCTTATAATTGGCGCCAATTCTTTTTTTGGTGGGAAAGCTTTGTAGACAACATTTACTACGAAATTTGATTTCCATCACTAAAAATATGTGACTCATGCATTTAAGGATGAAATATAATATTGGTCACGAAGCTTTATTTGAATGAGTTAGATGTTATGTTCATACCATGGGTCGACTTGAAGCCTCTCGGGGTTCTTTGTACCGTGTCTCGATCCGGACCTATGTTCGGGTCGTGACACCGCTGTGTTCCCATTCTGAGGAACATGGGCCACCACCTGTTGGTTGACCTGAGCGGTCAAAGCTTGTTCCAACATCTGAAAAACTGCTCTAAACTCGATATGAAACACCTGCTCGGACAAAGGGCATGCTGTTGTTGGCGTGGTTTGCTGGTGCCCATTTCCATTTCCGTTCCTTCTGCCATTTACTAGGCGTGGAGGCATGATTTTGCAAACGCGTATAGCACGGGTTATAAGGATAGAGAGAGATACTTCATCGCATGACATAAATCATTGAAGAAGGAAAATTTCCTAAAATGTCTTATAGCCTCTCCCCCATAAATTTAGTGTGGTTCACACGCATGGAAAAGACTTTACTCAATGCAACTTTTAGACACCCTAGGACACTCTAAACCTTTGCTCTGAAACCAGATTTGTCACGACCTGAACATAGGTCCAGACCGAGATACGGAACCTAGAACCACGAATGGCTCCAAGTCGACCCATAACATGAACGTGATAACTAAAGAACATATATCAAGAGAAATTCAATGATTGAAACATGAATAAGAAAATGTCTAAATACATGACAATCATAACGGAGTCAATACTGACAAAGCTGAAAATTCTATATAATGTTTGATAAGCCTCTAACATGTCTGAGGAGCTGATGTGACAACCTCCCCAACTAGCTCACTAAAGTCTAAAACTGAAAATAACATGACTCAACACTAACTAAAGGTCCTCGATGGATGAGGACTCAACAATGATGGGGAACTGAAAAAAGCTGCGGGAACTGGGCTAACGACGGAACTAGGTCTGATCGTCTAAATCTGTATCAAAAAATGATACAACATAGAGTATGTGATCAGTATTTAGAATGTACTGAGTATGCAAGGTAATTAAAAATGTTGAGTAAGTATAAACTGAAATCATGCATATAAACATAAATCATAAGATCACGGGAGTAAGGACTGCATGCTTATATCTGAAATCATGTATAGTCATAAACTGAATTTCATATCTGAATAGAATGACCACAACTGAAAATAGAATCATATGCCTTGCCATATCTAATATCATAAGTAAAATCTTATAAGCTGATCATTGGGTCAAACCTATTGAAAATATAATATCATAAGTCATAAACATGCATAACTGAAATCATGAGGAATAATGGGAGACTCGTCTTAATAAAAAACAACCATGTATGAGTGCATGATGATCTCACGTCTTGCCTACATAGAGGAGGGCCATCCTAAGCCTTTCCAGGGTGAAGGATAAGTAAGATGTGATATCACAGTGTGCCCTTGTCGGGAAAACGCTCTCTTAGAGGTTCCAAAATGTATATTTACATTGGCGCGTAGTTTATAAGACCGAAAAACCTTGAAACTCCAAGCCTACTCGATGCTAGACACTACTCACAAAACATTCATAGTGCTCATATAATCATATTTTCAAAACATAACTTGAATTTGAACATTGGGGAGTCTTGACTCCAAAATATACATCTATCAACTGATCTTATTAGCCTTGACCAAATCATGAAACATACTTAACTTGTATGAGCTTGCCAAAACCTTAAAATTTATGCATACTTGAAATAGATTTCATAAAGAAATTATGGATTCATACATGGTTAATTTGTAATCATTCATTCATGCTAGTTGTCTCATCATACTTGAAATCATAAATCATAAACTTGACTTTTCATGAAACTTGCATAATTGGGAATAATTTTCTAAAACTTGAAATCATGAATTTATAGTCAGAATAGGTATAAAATATGCCTATAAATCTTTAAACATCCTTTGAAACATAGAGGTAATTAACCCATAAATAATTTATAGAGAATTTCATAAAATTGCGTTAAAACCCCATAAGATCATAGATTTGATCTAGAACTTTAATTCATGGAATTAAGGAGAATTTTGAGAATGAGAGTAAAAGGAACTCTCATTCATAGCCGTACATACCTAAGTGAGTTGAATCTGCACTTGTTTTTGAAAGTCCAAGAGATTTGAAAAAGAAATTGAAGGTTTTAAGCTTGATCTTCAATAGAAAACCTCTAAACTTGCATGCATAAGAGTTGAATGAATTTGAATAGGTTAAACTCCCTTAATACATTTCGTTCAGGGCTTAAAATGACATTATTTAGGGCTTAGGAGCCTAAGAATTATAAAAATACCCTTACTAAATTTGCAAAAAAGAAAGATACTGCCAGCCACCTTGAGGGACATAATGAGTCGTTAGGTCCTCTGATGACTCATTGTATCCCCTCATCACCACCACTGGAAGTTTCTGATTTTCTTCAAACCTTGTCCAACCAACGGTCGACTAGACGAGTCGTGAAGTGACACCATGACTTGTCCCTCCACCCATTAAATCCCTCTAAAAGAATCTCTTAATTCCAAATCTGCACCACCTAACGAGGGACTCAATGACTCGTTGGGTGTCACGATGAGTCGTTCCTCGACCCGTTACCGCAATAACTTCCGAACACAGTACCATTTAATGAGTCACCTGATGAGTCCTTCTATGACCTGATGCAGATATGATAATGTACAAATTAACTCCTCACAATGATAGAGTGTAAACAGTCGTTGGCAAAATAATATACCCGACGAGTGTCGGGTTCGAATCCCACAGGGAATAGTAGTTGATCATGCAAGAGTTGTCAATCAAATTGAAGTAATTTGCATCAATGTCTCAAGAAAAATAAAGTAAAAATTAGGGGAATCACAACTTGTCAATTGAACTGCAAATTCACACCGAAAAACAGGGACAAAACGTAGAAAATACCAAAGGAGAGAATACTAGGGGTGTGATATTGAAGGGGTAATATCGTATTGGAATTACTAACAACTCCAAGATTACTCAATAATATAATTAGTTTTGGAAAAGGTGGCAGCCGATGTTTTTCAATCAATTAGGTGCCTTATGCCTCGAGTTTTCTCAAACCCCAAAGTCCTTTTCTGTCACGACTCGAACATAGGCCCGGATCAAGACATGGAACCTAGAATCATGAATGACTCCAAGTCAACCCATGACATGAACATGATAACTAAAGACAAACATTAAGCAAAACTAATAACTGAATTCTGAAATAGCGGAAGTTTGAATATGCATCAACCATACAGAGTCAATACCGATAAGTTAAGATACTACACATTGTCTGAAAAACCTCTAACATAATTGAAGGGATGATGGAAAAACATCCCCAACTAGATCACTAAAAGTCTGAAAACTAAAACTAACACAACTCAATAATCTAAAGGTCCTCGAAGGATGAGGATTCACCAACAAGAGAACTGGACTAAGCTCTGGAGACTGGCTAACGACAGGACTTAGTCTCAATGTCTGGACCTGTATCATAAAATGATACAGAATAGAGTATGCAATAGTCAGTACTTGAAATGTACTAAGTATGCAAGGTAAGTAAAAAGGCTGAGTAAGTATAACTGAAATCATACACATAACATATATCATAAGATCATGAGAGTAAGGGACTGCATGCTGATATCTGAAAACATGTATAGTCATAAACTGAATTTCATATTTGAATAGAATGACCCAAAGCTGAAAATAGAATCATATGGCTTTCCATAGATAAAATCATACATAAAAGCTTATAAATCAAACATTGGGTCAAACCTGCTGAAAACATAATATCATAAATCATAATCATGCATAACTAAAATCATGAGAGACAATGGGAGACTTGTTATACAACTGACACCATCACGGTAGATCTTACATGATGCCCCAACTATCACACCCAAGTGAGTAGAGCCGTCCAAAACCTTACTAGGGCTAAGGACGCTACCATGATATCAATATCAAACTGAAGGCCCCTTGCGAGCAGGGAAAACTCTCTTGAGAGACCCCAAATATATATAAAAACATACGTTGGTGCGTAGTTCTGAGATCAGGGAACCTTGGAACTCCAAGCATACTTGGTGCTAGATACTGCTCCTAAAAACATACATGGTACTCCCATTATTTTTAAAAAAGCTGAAATCATAACTACATGCATAGTATGAAATCTGAACATAGGGAATCCTGACTCCAAAACATATCATAAGCTGTATTAGGAGTCTTGGCTCCAAAATATATGATAAGCTGATCTTATTAGCCTTGGCTAAATCATGAAAATATACTTAACTTGAGTAGGATTGCCCAAATCTTAAAATTATACATACTTGAAATAGACTTCATAAGTCAAAATCATAGATTCATACATCGGTAATTTTTAAACATACATACATGCTATATACTTCATGATACTTGAAATCCTCAATCATAAACTAGACTTTTTCATGAACTTGCATAATTGGGCCAAATCTTCTAAAACTTAAACTCATGAATTTATGATCAAAACATGTGGAAAATATATCCATGATTCATCAATCATACTTTAAAATATAGAGGGAATCGACCCATAAACAATCTGTAAGAATTCTATGAAATTAGATTGAAATCACATTTGATCATGATTTGAATTGAGACTTCATTCATGAAAATTGAGGAGAGTTATGAGAATGAAAGTGAAAGGAACCCTCATTCATGGCCTCACATACCTGGAAGAACTGAATCTACACTTTCCCTAGAAAGCCCAATTGATTTTGAGAAGAATTTGGAGGGTTCTAGGCTTGATCTTCAATGGAGAGGTCTAGGTTTGTATGCATGGGAGAGGAAAGGTTAGAATAGTCTTAACCCCTATTAATACACCTCTTTTAGAGCTTAAAACAACGTAGTTTAGGGTTTAAGCGCTTAAAAATTATAAAAATGCCCTTGTTGATTCGCTTGGAAAAGGGACACTGCCAGTCCCAATAAGGGATTTGGCGAGTCTTTACCCCACTGGAGGACTCTTCATCCCCATTCATCATCATCCCTGGAAATCCCATCCTTCAATCTCTGCCATCCTGACAACGACCCACTTGACTAGTCATAAAGTAACACCATGACTCGTTCCTTAACTCGTTAAGTCTCCTGGACTGTGACATCCTCACCATACTAATGACTCGTTGAGTCAGAGGACGAGTCGTTATACCATCCATTGCCAACACTATCAGTTCAACCTTTCCACACTTCCTCATATATCTAACGAGGGATACCATGACTCGTGGGGTGACACGACGACTGTTGCCTCACCTGTCAAGTTCCAGAGCAAAATCTCATTCTTCCAACTTAGAACCCACTTAACAGGCCACTGGACGATCTGTCAAGTGACTTAATGAGTCACTTGACAAGTCGTTCTCTGATCTAGTGCAAATTTTTTTGCTTTCTTAATTTCAACCCTCGGGTCTGATCTTAAGGACTTCTGGGGAATTACATTTTCACAAAACCATAGCAACTTGGGTAAGAATCAAACTATTTCCAGTTTTTAATCTCAATGGGTGTGTGAAAATGAGTTTTAGCTATCTCTAGCCCAACCCCACGTGATCAACACCCAATTACCCACTAGTGTTTCCTCATCCATACTCTAAATCCCTTTTTAAGCAAAATTAAAGTAAGTAAATACAATACACACTAGGAACTATGAGTATTTAGATTAAAACTCATAGAAAATACTAGAATTATACCTAATTGAGTAAATCTAAGATCAATTAAATAATGCTCAATCCAAATTAAACCCAATCATTCACACACCCCTAGCAAGGAATTTAGCTACTCATGTAAGTAGAAGAAGACATTGCATTAAGTAATAATTCAATATCCATTCAACAAAATGAGTACGAAAATTCAAGAACAAGGTTATAGTCTCTAATGGAGTTTTTTTCTACCTTTTCAAAGAAGATGAAGACTTCTCTATTTACAATTCAATTAAAAAATTTCTCTCTACCATTCTCTACATTCTATTCAATATTCCATGGAATTGAATGTTTAGTTCTCCTCTTTTCTAAAAGGATACAAAAATAGGGTACAAAATGCTCCTTTTTCTCTGAGCTGGACACTTTTGCCCTTTTCTAACGACCATTATTTGTGAGTCTCTGGCGGTTCGCCAGTGCTGATCTGTAGTTCGCTGATTTGTCGCATCTGGTGGCCAGTGATTTCTTGAGCAATCTGGCATTAGCACCGGCAGTTCATCGGTGTCCTCCGGTGGAACGCCGATCCTTATCTCAAATTTCATGCTTTTTGCTCAATTCCATTCTTCCTCTACTCAAGTTAAATACCTGTAAAGATTAAGGAAAAAAGGCTTAAAATCTACCTAAATGACTTGAAAACTAAAAAAAAACTCATGTCTAAGAGCCTAATGAGTTGGTATTACCAACTCATAAAGATCTTCCTGCCTTCTCTAGTTCAACCCTCGGGTATGATCTTAGGGACTCTCAGGGTATAACAGGTATACCATTGCACTCAGACTTTAGTATATATAGGAGCCTGGGTGAGCAGTGTAGGTTGAAAAGATTGAGCATCAGAGACTGGGAGGTATGAAATAGGGTATCAGTAGTCCTGTTTAGAAGTGGAAAGAGATAAATATGGGTTGCTTCATAGGGCCACCGTGGACACACTGACAACATGATTCTGTATGGGTAATAAATGGACCGGATGACCAAGTCAACTCAAGGACTATGCTAGATTTTATATATGGGAGTTAGTTCGATTTTATGGGGTTCTGTTGTCTATCATCTCGGATAGGTGTACTTAGTTCACCTCTCAATTTTGAGGATGGATTTAGAAGGGTCATGGTACTCAACTAAAGCTTCATACAACTTTCCACCACTAACAGATGGTCAGGATGAGCGGACCATTCAAATCTTGGAGGACATGTTGAGGGCATATGTGATTGATTTCAAGGGTAGTTGGGATGAATGCTTGCCTCTCATCAAGTTTGCCTATAGAAACAATTACCACTCTAGCATTTAGATGTCTTCGTTTGAGGCTCTTTATGGGTAGAGGTGTAGATCACCTATCAGATGGTTTGAGATAGGTGAAGCTATATCCATAGAGCCATATTTAATTCACGAGGCTATATAGAAGGTTCAGCCTATTAGAGATAGGCTGAAAATGGCTCCGAGTCATCAGAAATCTTATATAGATGTTAGGAGGAGAGAGCTTGAGTTTGAGGTTGATGATTGGGTATTTCTGAAGGTGTCTCCCATGAAGGGAGTGATGAGATTTGGAAAGAAAGGGATGCTTAGCCCCCGATATGTTGGTCCTTATAGGATTCTGAGGTGAGTTAGCAAGGTGGCATATGAGTTGGAGCTACCAGTAGAGTTAGCTTTAGTGCACCCAATTTTTCATGTATCTCTATTGAAGAAGTACATCGGCGACCCAACTTTAGTTGTTTCGGTGGAGAACATATGTGTGAAAGATAGCCTTACCTATAAGGAGGTTCTGGTTGAGATCCTTAATCATCAGGTTCGAAAGTTGAGAAATAAGAAAGTAGCTTCAGTGAAGGTGTTATGGAAATATCAGCTTGTTGAGGGAGGTATGTGGGAAGTCAAAGCAGATACGATGGCTAGATACCTGCATCTTTCCCCTTTCAGCTCAGTTCCAGAATGAGGTATCCGTTTCCTCCTTAGTACTCTATTCAGTTTCATCTCAAGTTCATGTCTCTAATTTCCTTTCATGTCATTTCATGTATGTATGTTTCATGAATTCAGCTCAGTCATGTATTTCAATCCAAATTCAGTCACTCTGTCAGTTTTTAGCTTTAGTTGTCTAGTTTTGGGATTGCAGTTTCTTTCCTATCCCTTCAGTATGCTTAATCTACATTCAAAGAAGAATATTTCTAAGGGGAAGATAATATAACACCCCAAAAGTCATTGAGATCAGACCCGAGAGCTGAAACAGAGAAAGTAAAAAAATCTGCATCAGGTCACAGAACGAATCATCAAGTGACTCATCGTTTTACCTAACGACTTGTCAAATAACTCGTTGTTTGAAAAATAAGAATTTCTCCCAATGAGTTGTCAAGTGGCACATCATTTGGGAAAATGCTATTTCAAACAGTCATGATGGATGGTAGTGATGACTCATTTGGATCCCAAACCTGAACAACTGAAGTTGAAAATTGACGGNGTAGTGATGACTCATTTGGACATCACATGAGTCATTAAGTGACCCGATATTTGAGCAGTAGTGGGAAAAGTGGAAATTCTAGTGTACTTCACCGATTAAAAAGTGGAAAATTGAGCAGTGGGAAAAGTGGGTATTTGAGCAGCAGTTGGAAAAGTGGGTATTTGAGTAGCAGTGGGAAAAGTGGGAAATTCTAGTGTAATTCATTAAGTGACTCATCATTTGACCTAACGAGACGTGGAGTGACTCATCATTTGACCTAACAAATCGTTAAATAACTCGTTGTTTATGGCAGCATGAAATTTCCTATGGAATCATTAAGGGAGTTTTCATAATTTCTGAGCTCCTAAGTCCTAAACTACATTGTTTTAAGCTTGGGAAAGAGTTATTTAAGGGTATATTCACCCTAGAACCTTCATTACACTCCTAAACCCCCAATTAAAATATCAAATTCCCTAAAGGCTCTCAAGAACAAGTCAGGGTTCTTCACTTTCATCCTCACCAATTCTCTTTGGGTTTCAAGCTAAGTCAAAAAATTAGTTTACCCAGTTATGTAGGGCTATGAGTGAGGTGTTTCTTCCATACTCATTCCCTTTTCAAGTTGTATTCATGACTCTCACCTCCTATGCCCTAATTTTTGGAATTCTAGGGTTAAGTTTCTTGTGGATGAATTCTTTCATGTTCTTCTATGAAATCAGTTTTCTCATGATTCAAATTATGTTCCTATGATTATGATTGCACGTCCCTTATCAAATCCCTCATGAATCTATGAATTCCAAGTTCAAGTATGATTTTAAGAACATCTAGGGCTAGACCCAAATTGAATAGAATTCTATGATTTTCTCATGACTTCAAGTCTCTTATGATTCAAGTTATGTTTTATGATCATGATGCATATTTTCTAAAAGAATCTCTCATGAACCACGACTTTCAAGTTTATGTTGATTTTTGCGCTATTATACATGATTTATGAATTTCAAGTTTATGAGCCTATGATTTCAAGTCATGATGTATTACCAAAATATGTATGAAAGTTTATGAATCTTAAGCTTATGAATTTTATGATTTGAAGTTATGAAGTTTCATTCAAGAATGTATGATTTTCACTAAATTCAAGTTCAAATATCATATTTATGTTTATGGCCGACTCACGGGCCTCTTTCATGGCTAGTTCATGCATTTCAGGCATGCTCATGTATATTATGATTTTAACTAGCCCATGTATTTTAAGTATGTTTCATGATTACTCTATGAGCCATGTGCATATTTTTGGGAGTATTGTCTAGCATCGAGTAGGCTAGGGGTTGAAGCAAACCCCGACTCTCGAAACTACGTGTCACTGTAGGATAAGGGATCCTTAATATTAGAGAATGTTTCCCTTAGACCGAGGAATATGGGATCCGCACTATTGGAGAGTGCCTCCCTTGCCTCAATGAGCACATGCAGGGGTCTTCGTTGTTGATTTTCACCTTAAGTCACGAGTGATATCACGCCTTAATCGTTCCTTGCATTGGCAAGCTTGGGACGACTCTGCTCACTTGAGTGAGATAGTTGGGGCATCATGTAAGCTCTATCGTGATGGTGTTGGTTATGATGAATCTCCCATTGTTCCTCATATTTTCAGTTGCTTATGTTCATATATATTATGATATTATATTTTATAGCAAATTTGACCCATTGATCAACTTATGAGTTTTCACATATGATTTCAAGTATGGTACATTACATGATTTTCTATTTTTAAACCTTGGGTCATTATGTAAAACTTATGATGAATACCTCATGATTATGATTACTTCAAGAATACGATGTTCAACATCTTCTCCTTACTCTCACATTCTATCTTGATTTATGTTCATGTTTTCAGACTATCATTTTACTAGCATGTTTTACTTACCTTACATACTCAGTACATACAAAGTACTGACACCATATTCTATGCTATATCATTTCATGATATAGATCCAGGTACTCAAACTTAGCTCGTAGTTAAAAACGTTCCAGACTTGATCAGCTAGCAGGGGTGAGTCCCCGTCTTTCGAGGATTAGAGTTATCTACTTTATTTCAGCCTTTTACCTCATTTTAGTTTCAGACTTTGAAGTTAGCGGGGGGCTTGTCCCAGCAGCTTATCGGTTAGTTGAGGCTTTCAGACATAGAGTTAATATGTTTTTCCTTGTGAATCAATGTTTAAATTATCGAATTTTCTTGTTATCCGTAAGGAAATATCTTATAATTCAGTTATCTTTCGCTCAGTTTTCCTTATAAGTTATATTGTGCTAGTAATATTCCACATCATGGATTAGCTTGGAGCTATTCACGGTTCTAGGTCCCGTGTCTTAATCTAGGGTCCATGCTCGATTCGTGATAGCCATCTCATCATTTATGGCAGGTCGGCCTCCAATCCTCAACTGCAAATCAAGCATGCCAAATATATGGCCTCTCCAACTATCATCTTGGGCCTAGCGATCAGCTACAGTGAGAGGTGGAGCTGTGGAAGTGATGGGCTCCTTAACCTTTGTGACATCCATCATCTTGCCTGCTAGGGGCCCTAGTCGGGGTAAGTGAAGGTCTTCTTCTTCCTCCTCAATGCGTTTGTCTCTCAAATACTACCATAACAGTATTTCCACCTGCAGTTATCCCTCGATCTTCTCATATTGCCTCTAAGAACTGCACCAAAATTGAGTGGTAGCCTTTTCATCAGCATGTACACCAACACACCCCGCTCTATAGTGATGTCTGTTTTGTGTGTCCCAAGGAGAAGCACGACACAAATAATATTCACCAACACTTTCGCTTCCTTATTCATGTAGGAGAACGGGAGTGTACAGTGAGTGTCATTATGGTCCCTTGCCCAGCGGGGAGATGAATGCTTCACCACAAAGAGTATGGCGAATGTCTCGATATGGAGGCTTCTCTAGCAGTATGAAGTACCTAGATGGGTCTACATCAGGTGTACTAAGGAAGGCATTGAATGTTTTAGTAGTGAACCTAACCACATTGCCCCTTATTCTGACCTAATTGCTCTCCCCAAAAGAAGTGTCCTAGTTGCATAAAATTCCCTCACCAAAGTGAGGTTGCACTCCTCCGATTCGGCAAAGATGTAGCCTAATCCTAACTCAAGACCTTGTCCCAAATGGTGGGGAACTCAAGTGCGAGGCGGACTTCATCAATCCAATCCTCAGGAGCATATTTAACGTCCTTTTTTATGTTGAACCATGATAGTCCATGAGGCTCCATTGCTCTTTCTCCAAACCTCCTAGCAGGGGCTCCCTTAGCCGATGAGCTAGATCCTTTTATGCCTTTTTGAAGCCACTTTAGACCTTTTCCAGTTACCTCTATCTCCCTTTATTTGTTAGCATTTGCTTTCATGACACCTGCCAAAAAAAAATAAAGAACTTCACAAGATTAGTTTGTGAACAGAACAACTAGCTAATTAGGTGTAACAGGTGAAAAATAACCCCACACCTAATTTGCTAGCATACTTGTGAGAATTTGTCAAATAGGATATTCAATACTTCCTCCATTATCATCCCAAATCTCAACCTCCAAATTATTCACTGACTTCTCATTACACCAAATTCATGAATTTTTTTCACATCTTTCCTCTATTTTTTTCAAGAATGCCGCACTTTGGCCATTCCTTTCACTTACCCCTCATTAATTCAATATTCAAGTAATCCACACATGAAAGTAGCTACATTCTATTCATTCAACAACCAACATGCAATTTACTACAATCCACAATGAATTAACATGAATTTACAACAACTCAAGATTCTTCACATTCAAGACTATAAGAACTAAGTACTTTCTCTCTCTACAATCAATGTCCGACCCACCAAATTCATGATTCAAATCATCAACCCCTTTCATCCCCACAACTTCAAATTACTATATTCAACCAAAACTGAGTAACTCAGCATGAATAACACATTATCATGGAAGAATTTTAAAAATTAAAGCTCATGAAACCCACATTATGAAATTCAAGGTTTTCACCAACAATGGTGATTTTGGGTCTTTAGCTTGAGGAAGAAGGGTATGAGGGCATGCTTTTCACACTGAATAACCAAAAGAGAAGAGATTTACTTACTTGAGTTGAAGAGACAAGCTTCACCAAGCTTCTTGGAGAAGACAACAATGGGGGAATGGGAGAGGGAAAGTTACGGCCCTTTTTGAAGAGAGAGAAAAAAATATTTCCTTTTTATTTTGACTTTTAGTGAAAGGGGATGGATGGGGATTTAAAATAAAAGGTGTGGGACATGGTTTTTTGGTAATTCTAAGGTCCTTGGATAAACTTTGATCCATTGGACCAAAAAATATTTCGAAAAACTCACCTTTGCATGGCGTGCCAATCACCTCGCCACACACTTAGAAAAAAAATTCTTCATGGACAGGGCTGGTGCAGCATGCCACCCATAGCACCATCCTGAAAAAAATTTTCTTTCTAAAGTTAACACCTGATGCCCTACACTAGGTATCTCGCCCCAGACTTAACTTTTTTAGCTCATTTTCTCCGCTCTTTTTGCCTCAAAAGCCCTGTTCATCTCTGCAAAACCAAAAATGTTAGAAAGATGGGTTGCCTCCCACCTAGCACCTTAGTTATAGTCATGGCATGACATTCATGGGTTGCCTCTCTTGCAACGCCTGATTTACGTTGCGGCATGATAAAAGTCACTCTCACTCTTTCATTTGAGTGAGATAGTTTGGATCACTTATTGAACTTGTTAAATTCTCATGCAGCACATGCGGCTCCGCTTACACCCTCCGAGCTCTACCGTAGGCTTCACTGTGAAATTCTCATAATGAGGCGGCCACCTTGCTACTATAAACACATCGAATACTGACCCCTGACCATCCCCATTCATCGACATCTTGTCCGACTTCACCTTTATGATGGCATCTGCGGTGGATAAAAATCCTCTCCTCATGTAATGCCCTGGAAACTCAAAGACTAGATCCGGGACTTTAATCAGAAAATTTGAAAAATCTGCAGAAAATACCTCAAAATGGAAAGGGGTAGGCAGTGTACCCCATGAGTCCTCAGCACGACTTGTTATGGGACACCACGAGTTGTGGTGTCACCCGTGGGGAGCTTCAGACTTTTGGGCAGTGTGGTCCACGACAGGTGACCACGAGTCGTGGTCACTCACCATGACTCGTTAGGTCCCTCGTGGTGGCCTTCAGGGATTTCTAGGCAGTGTACTCAATGAGTGTGACCACGAGTCGTGGTCATTGATCACGACCTGTTAGGTCACCCGTTAGGACCACCCGACAGTTTTTTCCTTACTTAGTAATTTTTTACTCTCCTAAACTTTAAACTACGTCATTTTAGACGTAAATTCAGACCTATTAGTGGGAATGAACGACCTTTCCCCTCATTCCCCACGTACATTTTCAGAAAAACATTGTGGCTCTCCTCTCAAGAACTTTCAAGCAAGCGTAGGGTTTCCTCCATTGCGACGGTTCGAGTTTCTTCGAGGAATTTTAGCCGGGTATATGGAAATTCAACAAGGAATAGTTCTTCCTGTGTCCCCCGCTAACCCTCTTATAGTTTTCTCTATGAGTCTTAGACTGAGCTTTCGAGTATGAAGAGATTACATGTTTGTTTTCGTTGATTTCACATAGAATGATATCCATGCTTATTGTTGCTATAATCTCCATCAATTCTTGACCAAATTGTTGATGTTCAATGGAAAATGAATTTAAGCCACAGGTTTTCTATATAAACGTATTTATATATTAAATTCCTCATGGTTTTATGAAGTGTGATTTGGGCGATTTTCTAGTACTCCTTATTGTTTAGATGTTGAGTAATTAATCCCTTGATAAGACTGATTTTAGCCACAGTACAAATGAGAAAACTATTATAATGCTTGTCGGATGAGATTTCCTTAATTACTTGAAAATCTTGCCGGATAATTTAGTTCTCGTGTTGTCGGAATAAGTTGAATTCTCTGTTGTTTGTTTAGTAGCTCGGTTTAGTTAGAATGTAGAATCCCCTCAGAACTATTCGAAATTTGTCAACTGATCGGTTTGACTACAAAAATCTTGAGGTATCTGTGGTACCTCCCGGTTATCAGAATCGGCTCGAACTCCAATTTCATTGATCCATTGGCGGTCATGACACTTTAGATAAACGGCTCTAACTAGCCTCGGGACCCAAGCAGTTATAGTTTGTTCTTGATAGTTCTGACGCTTCTAGATAAAGCGACTCGACCCAGTCTAGAACCTAGTTTAAGAATCTTATCGATAAGACTCTCGAGGTACTTTCAGATACGTATTCCGGAATTAGTCTTAGGACCTAGTTTCGAGCTATCGGCTTGGTATTCGGTTAGGATTCCGGAGTGGGAGCGGGACTTAGAGCGGACCGGGGTTTCCGGTACCCAGATTTCTAGAACTATGTTACTGGCGTAGGTTACAATATTTATTGGCTGATTGGCCCCGAGACTTTTGTGATCACTCGATTCATGCCTCTATACCTTAGCGGTGTATATTGGGTCCCTGTTTGGTGGGCGTATATATCGGACTACATGTCTGGCTCACGTGGTTGTGTCGGTTATAGACTCTCCAACAGTATAGTCCAGTCTTAGGATAGCGATTAGGTTGATTCCGGCTCTCTCGGTTAGATTGATTCGGTATAGTATCTCGGACTCGAAGTTTCGGACTTGGGGCATGTCACGGACAGTAGACGGGGTCATTTGACCATCTCGGTTTATTACGATTATTTAGCTCGTATATTAGTTTGGTCATTGCATGTCCTTTTATTTCAGCTCAATCTTTTATATTCCAGTTACATTTTGTCATAGCACTTAGTACATTCAAAATGCTGATGCATGCTTTTATCTTTATATCATTTCATGTCTGAGTGCAGTCTATCAGACTCAACATAGACCCTCCTCGGCAACGAAGTGTGATTCCTCGTCTTTCGAGGACATTATTTCATTATCTCGCTTTCCTTTATTGCTCTCAAGTAGACTTAGAGTTAGTGGGGCTTGTCCCGGCAACTCCTCATTTAGATGGCTTTGATTCACGAGACATGATTTTCAAACTATCATTATTATTGAATGTTTTACACTTTATGATTCGGGATTACTTTCATAAATGTTTATGTTATTATTCAAAGCTTGGGTATGCGTTTTGCTCATAATATTAGTGTGTATGATAGACCAGGGGTTGACTTGGGGTTACTTGTGACTCCCAGGTGTCGTGTCACAGATCCGGGTGTAGACTCGGAGTGTGACGAACTTGGTATCGAGCACTAGGTTAGAGTATCCTTGGAATGTACAGAAAGGCGCATCAAGTAGAGTTCTTTTCATGGGTGTGAGCGCGCCACATGACGAAGAGGCTAAGAGATGTTATTAGGAAACTCTCTTTTGTTCATACTCTCTATCGTGCATTAAAGTTCCAGATTTCGAAACGTCCTTCTAACTCGTGCTCCATTTTCATTTTCGGTGAATCATGCCTCCCAGACGGTAACAAAAAGAAGGCGATAACGCCCACTCAGACCCTGCCCCTCCCGGCCCGGTAGCTCCTCAAGGTGATTCATTATCTTTTGCCAAATTCGGGGTGGCCATTCAATTGTTGGCCCAAACAATCACCAGCCGAGATGAACCGGTAGGTGGTGCGGAGTAGACACCAATGGTACAACGTGTTTGCTAGGGTGCGATACTTCTCCCATATGAACCCTCCATCATTTTAGGGATTCAAGGTTGCGGAGACCTCAAGAGTTTGTGGATGAGATCAAGAAGATTGCACGTTATGGGTGTCGGCTCCTACGAGAGTATTGATGCGGTTGCCCCTGCCATCTAAAATGGGTAGTCGGTTATTTGGTATGAACAATGGAAAGAGGAGGCCGGCGGGAGCGGGGCCGGTAGAGTGGGGAGGAGTTCAACACGGCCTTCTGAAGGTTTTTCCTCACAGTGGAGTTGAGGAGGCAAAAATGGCGAGTTTATGAACTTGAGACGAGCAGCAAGACCATGGAAGAATACGCATTGGAGTTTACCATTTGTCTAGTATGCTCTAGAGATGGTAGCCATTGAGGCTAGCATGTTGAAATTTGTGAATGGAGTGTTGAACTGGTCCTTAAGGAGTGCAAGATAGCGTGCGATTAGAGACATGGACCTTTCCAGCCTAATTATCTATGCCCCCGGTAGAGTGGGAGGAGTTCATAACAACCTTCCTAGACATATTCTTCCCACGAGAATTGAGGGAGGCAAAAATGGCCGAGTTTATGAACTTGAGACAGGGCAACAAGACCATGGAAGAATACGCATTGGAGTTTACCAGGCTATCTAAGTATGCTCTAGAGATGGTAGCCAAGACAAGGGCTCTCATGCTCAAGTTTGTTAATGAAGTATTGAACTTGGTCCTTAAGGAGTGCAAGATAGCGATGCTTTGATTAGAGACATGGACCTTTCGGCCTAATTATCATGTTGACAGATTGAGGCAGAAAAACTAAAGGACATGGAATGAAAGAACAAGGGGCAGGAGTGGCCGGTGATATTCGACCATCGGGTTTAGCGGTAGTAGCGCCCACGACGCGAAACGGCAACGAAACAGCAATAGAGACTGACTCAGCTCATTAACTTACCCCAACTGCGATCCGTCGGGGATCGGAGGGAGTGGAGCATCGGCACTTAGTCTGGAGGCCATGAGTGTCAAGAAATAGATATCCGGTTACCCCAAGTGCGGTAGGAACCACCCGGAGAGTGTCTTCAAGGTCGAGAGGGCTGCTTTGGTTGTGGACAACCGGAAATCGGCTTAGGAGTGCCTATCGCCGCGCGAGAGATCACAAATCCACCACATCATTAGCTCGTAGTCGACCGGCCCGGCGGGCCAGCACATCGTACGGATGGTGATCGGCAACCAAAATTGATTTTATGCATTGTCTTCTCGTTACGATTTGGAGAGATCACTGACGTAGTCACGGGTATGTTACACCTATTTCATCTAGAAGTGCATTCCCTTATATATCGAGGATCCACTCTTTCATTCGTGACTCCCTAAATGCTTGATCGTTCAATATTAGTCCGAGGTCCTCTGAGAACCATTCTCAATCTCCATCCTAGTTGGTGAGTCGAGTAGAGCCGGCGGGTGTATAAAGCGCCCATTCTCGGGTCTGAATAAAGTAATCCCGGGCGATCTCGTGGAGTTAGACATGGTCGATTTTAATATCCTCGGCATGGATTGGTTACACTCAGGTTATGCCTCGGTTAGTATGGGGCAAGTTGTCAAGTTTTAGTTTCCAAATGAACTAATGTTAGAATGGGAGGGCGTAGTTCGAGTAGCCTAAGGAGTCGGTTTATTTCCTACCTTAAGGCCTAAGCTCATTTTCAAGGGATGTATTTATAATCTAGTTGGGGTCAAGGATTCAAACTCACGAGACCCCAACCATCCGATACGATTCCGAGTGGTCGAGTGAGTTCCCGGATGTATTTCTGAGGATCTTCTCGAAGTTCCCCCTGATCGGAAATAGCTTCGGCATAGACCTTCTCCCGGATACTCAACCTATCTCCACCCGTCCTTACAGAATGGCTCCAGTCGAGCTTAAGGAGTTAAAGGAGAAACTAAAAAACCTCCTTGATAAAGGCTTCAGGCCCAACATCTCTCCACAGGGTGCTCCGGTACTATTCGTGCGTAAGGACGGTACCCTCAGAATGTGCATAGATTTCTTTGTCAATTGAACAAGGTCACAGTCAGAACAAGTATCCTACCCCGAGATTGACGACTTTGTTAGGTAACCCGGGGAGCCGGGGTTATTCTCGAAGATAGATCTCGGGTTAGGTACCATCGGCTAAGGGTGGAAGGTGTCACATACCGAAAACGATATTCAAAACTCGGTATAGTCTACGGAGTTTGCGGTTATGTACTTCGGGCTACGAATGCCCTAGGCTACCTTCATGGACTTCATGAACAAAGTCTTCCAAGCAGTATCTAGATATATTCGTCATTGTATTTATGACGACGTGCAGTATACTTAAATGAGGAAGAGCATGCTAATCACACGAGGTAGTGCTTGAATGTTCGAGACCACTAGCTATTCGGAAAGTGATCTAGTTTGAGGTACATTGTTGGGTCACATGGTCTCGGGCAAATCGGAGTTCATCCTCAAAGGATAGCAGCAGTGAAAGATTGGCCTAGACCTGCCTCTCCACAGGTGATGAAAATGGGAGTTTTTAAGGCTTAGTTATTATCGACGGTTTGTGGAAGGTTTCTCCTCTATAGAATCTCCTATAACTAAGTTGCTTAGAAGAAGGTGAATTTACATATGGTCGGATGCATGTGATAAGAGTTTTAGGAGTTGAATGCTCGACTCACTACTTGCTCCAGTTTTGACCTTGCCGGGGGAGGAACATGGGGTTGGTTGTCTATTGTGACGCTTCGAGTTGGACTCCGTTGCTTTCGATGCGAGAGGGTGATAATGCTCCAAACCATACTTCAGCGAAGTGAGAGCGGACGTTGTCAATAAAAACCCAACTTAGAGGTTGGGGTCGATCCCACGGGAATATGGAAGATCTAGATTACAATAGATAGATGAACTCGTGGTAATTACTTCACAATAGGGAATTCTAATAAAAACTCAATAATAGAAATAAACAACAGTGAGATTATATTTGTGAATCAATAATTAAAAAGGATAACTAGGGTTTGTGTTCCCCATGGGTTCAATACAACTTTGGGTATACACTCGTGATCTTCACCAATGCTTACATATAGAGATGATAACTTAGGTTCATTCAAGCGATCGGCCAATCCTATTGAATGACTATCCTCAATTACTTAACCAAGTCTCATGAGTTTTGCAAATGAGTTATCACTAAGTTTCAGATATAACTATCTATGACCACAACTCAAGTTAATACAATGATCATCAAGATCAAGGCTGCATTTGTATTTCTTTTCCTAAGTCTACCTTTTGACCAAAGCAAGTAAAGAATCTAGGCACTTCCTAACGTTAGCATAGCTAGAATCATTAAAGATGAAGAGACTACAATATAAGTAATTATTCGGATTTTAGAATCACTTTGTGCAACCCTAGCTTGTTAATCCGCCATGGTTCCCACAATCCTAGCTATGGAGGTTTTAGCCTCTCATAGTTGCAAGTTTGTGATTTGTGTTCATGAGGAGATTAAACATATAATTCAATACTTATAAAGATGATTGAGAAAAGCGATTCTTTCAATTAATCCACGAAATCTTTCGAGTAACAAGTAGAAAGAATAATATGAATTCAATAAGTTTGATCACCAAGAGTTTGAACCAACTCAGTCTCTTTCAATGATGTAAAAATTACTTACTACAATGTTTTCCTACTAAAATTAAGTCTATTTGTTGTACTCTTTGAAAAATAAAACATAAAAAGTATTTATAGAGACACAAGAATCCTTTTCCTAAGCTAACGAATTGTTTTCCATGTCATGCCGAACCATCACGGGTCCACCTCGACCGTGGGAGCTACTCACGGACCGTGGCATCAACTCATTGGCTGAAGTGTTGGCTGAATTTTGGCTAAGTGTTGGTCCAGGTGATTCATGCCTACATCCTCGGCTCGTACATTGCACCCATGGATTAATCCTGATACTTTGAACTTTGTACGAACTTCACCAAGGCGTATGGTACGATTCATACCTTCATCTCACGGGTGCGTAAAATTGCCTCTCGTGCGAGAATCGGCCTCTGTGCAATTTTCCGAATTTCATCACGTTATTACCACGGGTGTACCATCATGGTATGATCTGACAAGTCTCATGAATCAATCTTCGGAGTTAAACTTTGACTTCTTATCAAAGCCCTCGGTATGACTCGTAGGTCCATCCTACGGATCGTCTTGTGGATTGCAATTTTGCACATTTTAGCTTCCTTTTGCAATTTGTGTTCAACACCAATGTATCCTAACAAATCCAAAGGAAAGTGCCTCATATCCACATAAATACACCTAAGTCCATGCTATTTTCTTAGTTTTGAGCGTCCATATTTGTAATTCCACAACACATCAACACCCTCAACTTAAGACTTTTGCATGTCTCGGGAAAAAAAAAGAAAAACTATTCTGACGCTCACTAGAAAATAAACTTAAAGATACTACAACCAAAACTCAAACAAATTTGTGCACTCTATATCTGACTCTGTTGACCCTTCCTCTTGAAACATCATCGGCTAATGTTTTGCAAGCAACATCAAAACATCATATTCGGGGATCAAGACATATCATCCTAAGCTACTAAAAAGAAATCAAGTCATCACCTATGTGTTTCACCTTTGACCAATGGTAAAGCAAACATAATTCATGTGACCCTCACAAAAAACGAGTCCCCACTCTAGTATGAAGTATCAAATGAAACATGGGACTAGGCAAATAAAACACTCACTCTCTAAAAAAGAGCTGCCAAGTATTATGCATCGGGCTGTAGGCTTGCCCTTATTTTCTCTGCTTTTGGTTTGTTAGATGGTCAAATTAAGATCACTATAGGACTTGATATGACTTGTAATGTAGGCTTAGGGCTGGACATGATAAAGATGAACGGTTTTATGAGTGACTATTCCTTCCTTGGCCCTACATCAAGTGGCTATACCATTTTCCTATTTCACCTTCATTCTTTTTGTATTCTTTTCTTTCCTTTTTTTCCCATTTTAAGGATATTTGCATGGATAGAGGTGATTTTTCACATTTTTCAAAATTTGAAGCTCTTTTTGAATTTTTCTTGTTCCAATATTCTCAAACTTTATTTTTGCTTTTTCACCTCACCGCACCTTACTTTTCACCATTTTTTTCTTGTTTCTTTTCTTTCCTTTTCTCTCTCTCCCACCATTTATGCACCCCTACTCACAGCCACCCTCAACTTAAGCATTTTGCTTATATTTGAGGTCACAATATCCAAGGAGGACTAGGGCCAAATAGGTTCATTATAAAGAAATGGAGTACGGTTAACGGGTAAATCAAAGAAATATTGGTCTATTAGGCTCAAACTTGGGATCGAGAGTTCATGAAACTTTAGTAGGGCAATATAGGAAAAAGTGAGCTAAAGCAGCGAAATGGCCTATGATCATATCCTAACCAACCATCCTAGCCTGTGCGAGAGACCAACCTAGCAAGTTCTAGATCTTCAACATCATACCGTAATAAATACTAAAACCTCATTCACACATGGTACATGAACTGTTTAACTACCAATACGGTTCATACATGACTTAACAAGACTAGTACTATTAATAACTAAATGACATAAGCGATCCTGAAATCATGCATTGTTGTCGCAAATACATCGCAAATTTTTTTAGCGGGGTCAATTTTTTTCAAAAACAAAACAAAACTGAGTGCATATCCATTAGTGATTTCTAAGTTACTTTATAATCAAACAAAATCACAACTAAAAACAAATATCTAACACATTAGGTTCTACTAGCTCGCATGCCTGAGGAAAAGAAACACGACAAGAAAAACCCTCGAGAAAAATAAAATAAAAATTCCAAAAATACAAGTACACCCCCCTTTTAAAAAAATGGCTTCGTCCCTAAAGAATAAAATATAAGCATGTAGGGAGAAGGACATGCACTGTGGCTACTCAAACTTCGCCTTCCATGGGTTGCCTCCCATGCAGCTTTAGTTGCGTGCGACGTGCAAGTCTCTTGACTACTGAGAATTTCGTCAATTGACTCATACTCATCCTCAAGTGTTGAGATCACTAAATTCCTTTAGTTGCTTCATTGTTCGATAGATGTTGAAAGTGACCTCTTATTTGTTTTGCTTTGAACTTTAATAGGACAAGTTCCACATCTACTAGAGCTCTCCTAGTAGCGAGGAATAGTCATCCTAGAATAATGGGGACCTCATAATGCGACCTCGCAATAAAGGATCACGAAGTCCGCGGGAATATGAACTTATCAAACCTTGCCAAGCACATTAACTAGGATGCCCACCGGTCTCTTTACTGTGTAGGCCTACATTGGGTGCATGTTGGTTGGTGTAGGGCTCCCAATCCTAGCTTCTTGAAGACCGCCAAGGACATTAGATTAATTCCTGGCTCAGTCACAAAGTGCCTTTGCGAACTCGGCAGCCACCAATGGTGCAAGGTATCGTGAAGGCACACGGGTCTTCCTTTTCTGAGATAAGACCCTTGTTGCTGTGGCACACACAAGTGATGGACCTTTGTCCATAGGATCATAGCTTACAAATCTTTTCTTCGTCACGGGTCCTTCGCAGACTTTGCATATCCACGGCATTTTCTCTAGTGCTTGACCAAGAGGTATGTTCACGAATAATTGTTTAAGAATTGAAAGAAATTTTTGGAACTTACCATTATCCGCCTTTTTCTTTATCCTTTGTGGGAATTGTGGCGGTGGTCTTGGGATCGCCTTTTTACTAGAGTTGCTCCTTGATCAATGTCGCGTCCTTCTCTCACTTACAGGGACTTTTGCAACTCATCATGTTATTAATCTCATCAACAATCTCTTCTTCCTCAATCACGCTCTCTTTCCTCCTTTCAACTTCAACGGGGAGCGGGGGGTCAATTATGGTTTAACCACTCCTAGTCATCACTACCATGCAATGAGTATCATTCTTTGGTTTGGACAGTGTTTCTACGAAATGTACCCTTTTGCCTAGGGTTCATTAATGCTGATAGTTGCCCAAGTTGGTGTTCTATCTTGCTTGATGCATTCGGTGGCATGAGATTCACTTTTGACCTTGCTAGATAAGTCACTTCAGTTTTTCAGCGATCATGTGGACCTCTGCCTTTTCGGCATTTCGGCCATCATACTCTCCAGCACAGTTATCCAGGCCTCCCCTTCTCATGTGTTAGGAGGCATAGACTCAAACAGTCATTGCGATATACGTCATTTTTTCTCCATTCTCCCTCTAAACCGATACAGCTCCTATCCTATGGACCCAATTCTGTTGTAGTTGTCTACGTATTGGTTAAAGACATTGATTTTCTGAACCTTGGTGCCAATTGTATTGTCAGACGTTTGGGCGTTGGCTCGAAACCGCCACTTGGCCCATCTAGGAAGTTTGCCTCTTCCTCGGAGTCGATGATCTCCTTGCTCCCTTCCTTGATTTCCCCCTTGCATTTTACCTTTTTGAAACCGTGCTCCCATGATATGCTTTGTCAACCAAATCCAATGATGTGCGCCTATGAGCCAACTCACTGTTCTTCCTCCTTCCTTCGTTGGTATGCAATCAAATCAACAACATATGTACTGCACACTTATGCATCGGCCTTCTGTGTGCTGACCCTATTTGTCTTAGTCACTCTTTTTGTGAGACCGTTGGGCACTTCCTCCCAGTGGCTCATCAATGCTCCTCCGTACGGGTATGCCTTTCTATTGTAGTGCTATTATTAAGAGACTGCCAAAAAATTTCCAACAAGCTGTCATACGAGTTTAATGGTTGGGCACTTAGTCAACTTCTTATTAGTTATAACGGAGTTTCATAAGTGCCTCGTCTTAATTTGCCGGAAATTGTAAATCTTATCTTTTAATTGTAACATCCTTGACGGGGAATGATTCCTGCTCCAAGAAGCATTTTAGCTCCCTTAAATTGGTTAGCAGTCATTGGGCAACTCCGATAGTAACCACAAAGTAACTTCACGATGAAGAGAAAGGGAAAGTGAAGTCATATGAATTCTGGCTTACTCACAGAGCACCGCATGCCTTACATATTCCTGCGAAGTTCATTAAGTGCGGAGAGTTGGCATCATCGTGCAGCGACCCTTTGAACACCCCCCTTCATGTTTAACAATTGAATCATGGTGCTCTTAATATCAAATTTATTTAACGGAGCAGTGGTAGTGGCACAATTGCTCCAATTGACCCAACTTCATCAATATCTAGGTCCTCATCATCGAAGGGCGGGGGGGAAAATCTCTGAGCTCGGTTGCCCCTCCCATGTCGACAGTGTTTACCACCTCATCTCTGTCATCACCGGCCTGCTTTGAGTGCGGCCTATGAGCTAGCTCGGCTTGCCTAGCTTCTTCGGCTAAGCGGGCTTTCTTTGCTCGGGGTTTCCATTCTATGCGGTGCTCATTCAATTTTCGGGATTGAGTGGAACAAGGGTCTCCTCTACTCACGAGTGCTTGAGTATTCACCGGAGGCACTTACAGCAGGTAATCAAAACACAAAAATAAAAGTAATTAAGGAAATAATTACCAAAAAAGTCAACTACAAGAAAATAACCTAGTCTTAGCCGTATTCCCCGGAGCGATGCCACTTTTAGTGCTTGCTCAAACCCGCATTTACAAGCGGAAGTATGAAAAAAAAAGTTGTCAATCAAGAAGCTAACTTAGAGGTTGGGGGTCAAGTCCCATAGGAAATATGAAAGATCTAGATTACAGCCGGTAGATGAACTCGTATGGTAATTAATTCATAATGGGAGAATTCTAATAAAAATCAAAATAACACCATCATGGCGGTCGAGATTATATTTGCCGTCGGTAATTAAAGGATAACTGAGGTTTGTGTTCCCCATGGGTTTCCAATACAACTTTGGGTATACACTCGTGATCTTCACCAATACTTACTTACAGAATTGATAACTTAGGTTCATTCAAGCGTCGACCAATCCCTATGGAATGACTATCCTCAATTACTTAACCAAGTCTCATGAGTTTGCAAACTAACGTTATCACTAAGTTTCAGATATAACTATCCTGCGACCACAACTCCAAAGTTAATACAATGATCGACAAGATCTAGGCTTTGTTGTAATTTTCTTTTCTATAATCTCTACCTCTTTTTGTTAGGGCGCGAGTTGGTGGATTCAGCGGAAGGTGGAGAAGTGGTGCAAGCGGGTCGGAGACTCTTCTTTGGTTGTGGAAGTCAAGTCCAAATAGGATGAAGATTCCATCCTTCTTAAACTTAAGCGGTTCTCGGGACGGAGGTTGAGTCTTTCTCCCAAGGGGAGATGGAGTGCTTCGTTACAGGTGATTGTGTGTACCATATGTTAATTGAGTTGAGGCAGCGAATGCGGCGAGGCACATAACTTGAGATACTCCATTCACCACAGTGCTACTAAAATGTACGCGATACGCGGAATATTCTTACAGTGGAATGGCATGAAGGGAGATATTGCTAAATTAAATAGCCAAGTGCCCCAAGCTTGCCCATCAAGTCAAGGTAGAGCATCAAACGCCGGGAGGCATACTGGGATAACATACCCACATGGAAGTGGGAAGAAGTAACATGGAATTCACTACGGGTCTACCTAGAACTTGTTGGTTGCATGACTCAATGCAGGTAGTAGATGGATGACTAAGTGACACACTTCAATGCGTCAAAATGGCGGATTCGGCTAAGGACTATCTTGGGACTTTACATTCGAGGATTAGTGAGACTTTATGAGGTGCCATTATCTATCATTTGACAGAGGAACTCAGTTAACCTCACACTTCTAGAACTCTTTTCCCGAAGGACTTGGCACTCGAGTCAAGCTCAACACAACTTTTCACCGCGACCGGATGGGCGGGATGAACGCGGACTATTCGGACCTAGAAGATATGTTGAGAGCATGCGTGATCGATTTTAAGGAGTAATTGGGATGACAACTTTGCCTCTTATCGAGTTTTCGTACAACAAAGTTGCACTCAACGTTTAGATGGCCCGTTTGAGGCATTGTGTTGTAAGGTGTAGATCTCCTATAGGGTTATTTGAGGTTGGTGAAGCTGCAACTCTGGGGCGAGACTTAGTTCATGAGGAAATCTGATTCAACTCATCGAGAGGGTTGAAACGGCTCAGAGCCATCAAATCTTATCTTAGATGTGAGGAGAAGAGTTGGAGTTTCTGCGGTAGATGGCCCCAGTGTTTATTTGAAAATTTCTCCCATAAAAGGGGTGATGAGGTATGGAAGAAGGGAAAGCTCGATCTAGAGATATGTAGGGACCTATATAATTTTGAGCGTATTGGAAATCTAGCCTATGAGCTAGAATTACCTTGATTAAAGTTGTGCACCCTACGTTCCATGTGTCACTCTTGAAGAAGTGCATCCGAGATCCAACTTCGGTGGTGCCATTGGGCAGTGTAGAAATAAAGGATAGTCTCTCATGAGGAGGTACCATTCCCGAGATTCTTATTTGTTAGGTTAAGTAAGCTAAGGAACAAGGAAATAGCTTCAGTAAAGGTTCTGTGAAGAAATCATCTTATTGAGGAGCTACGTGGGAGGGGCCAGCGGATATGATGGCAAATACCCACATTTTGTTTCTCTACCAACTATGTTACAACTTAAAATATTAGCTTTGCCTTAGAAACTTATTTAGTTGTTGGGTTCAATTTATGTGTTTAAGTTTTCTTTATGATTTTGGATGTATGTGTGAAAGGTGAATTTTCAATTAGAGTTGTATGTATGTTTGAAATGTGGGTACTCATTTTATCGATTTTGGAGATTAAATGAGTAGTATTTGATCATTATGATTGTTATTCCATGCTTTCCTATGTGTTTTCCAACATTCGGGACAAATGTTTCCAAGGGAATCACGTAATTCCCCAAAACCCAAGGCTAGATAGGGACTTTAATCGAAAATCTAGAAAATTTACGAAAATATCTCGGGAATGACTCACCAAATGAGTGGTTGTGGTCCTAATGACTACGTTGGGTCGATGCATTGGGAAGGGATTGAGAAATGGAAAGGGGTAGGCAATGTACCCCACGAGTCCTCTACATTTTGGTTATGGGACTATGCAGTCGTGGTATATGTAGGAGCTACAAACTTTTGGGCGTGTAATTACATGATAGGTGACCACGGTTGTTAGCTCACCACAGCTAGTTAGTCCCTAAAATGATGGTCTTCGGTTCAGGCGGTGTGCTCACGAGTGTGACCACGGTCGTGGTCATTCAATCCGCATTTGTTAGGTCACCAGTTAGGACCACCAGAAGCCGGTTTTTTCTGCGATTTTCTAAGTTTTTTTTTAGTAATTTACTACTCTCTTAAACTTTAAACTACGTCTTTTTATACGTTATTTCAGACCTATTAGTGGGAATGGATGGCCTCCTCATTCCCCATACATTCTCAAAAAACATCGTAGCTCTCCTCTCAAGAACTTTCAAGCAATCGTAGGGTTTCCTCCCACTGCCCAACGGTTTGAGTTTTCTTCTTCAAGGAATTTTTAGCTGAGTATGTGGAAATTCAACAAGAAATAAGTTCTTCCCTTTTGTCCCCTAAAACCCTCTTATAGTTTCTCTATCGAGTCTTAGCCCATAGCTTTGGTGAAAGATTACATGTTTGTTTTTTGTTGATTTCCTGAGAATGATATTCATACTTCTTGTTGATATGATCTCATTAATTCTTGACCAAATTGTTGATGTTCTGCAAAAAATGAA
This sequence comes from Datura stramonium, assembly GCA_018107945.1. Classification (NCBI taxonomy): domain Eukaryota; kingdom Viridiplantae; phylum Streptophyta; class Magnoliopsida; order Solanales; family Solanaceae; genus Datura; species Datura stramonium. Next base: position 54,549 of record JACEIK010007820.1, read on the forward strand.
TTTAATACTGAGTTTTCAAATGAAACGTATTTATATATTAAATTCCTCATGGTTTATGAAGTGTGATTTGAGTGGTGCCAATATTCCTTAATGTTTAGATGTTGAGTAATTAATCCCTTGATAAGACTGATTTTATACGACCGCGATAGAAACTATTATAAAGCTTGTTGGATGAGATTTCCTTAATTCTTGAAAATCTTTGCAGAGTGGTGGATTCTAGTGTTGTCGGAATAAGTTAAATTCTCTATTAGTTGCTTAGTAGCTCGGTTCGGTTAGAACATAGAATCTCCTTAAATATTAAATTTGTAAACTAATCGGTTTGACTACAAAATCCTTGAGGTGTTTGTGATACTCCAGTTATCGGAGATCGGAGTCGAACTCACTCATTGATCCATTAGGCAGTCATGACACTTTAGATAAACGGCTACGCTGGCCTCGGGATCCCGGGAGGGTGCAGTTTGTTCTTAAACGGTTACGGCGCTTCCTAGATAAGCAACTCTAACTAGTTTAGAACCCAATTCGGTTCAAGAATTTGAATTAGATAAGACTCTTAGGGTACTTTTAATTATATATCCTTGACTAGTATTGGACCCACGGTTTTGAGCTATCATCTTGGTATTTAGTTTAGGGTCAGTGGACTTGCTTACTTAAGTGAGCGGGGTTTCTAGCACCAGTTCCCATAACTACGTTGCTAGTGTAAGGTTACGGTATTTATTGGCTGATTGGCCCCGGACTTTTGTGATCACTCATTTCATGCCTCTATGCCTGGCAAGGCATATTGGAGTCCTCTGGAGGTGGGGCATATACAGGGGACTCCACGTCTAGCTCACATGGTTACATGTCGGTTATAGACTCTCCCACTAGTCGGCTCGGTCCAGTCTCGGTATAAACGGTTCGGCTCGGTTTCGGCTCTCTCAATTAGATCGGTTAGTCTGGTATCTCGAGACTCGGCACACGGACCGGGCATGTCACGGCCATTAGATAGGGTCATTTCACCATCTCGGTTTATTCACAGTTATTTAGCTCGGTATATTGGTAGTGCAGTGCATGTCTTTTCATTTCGTTCTTTTATATTCGATTCTATTTTCTCACCTTACTCGAGTACATTCAATGCGACGCATGCTATCTTTGTATCGTTTGAGGATACGGCCACGGGTTCTCGGACTCGGCGCGGGTTAGTCGCCACCATTCGAACCCTCCTCGGCGGCGAGAAGTGTGAGTCTCATCTTTCAAGGACGTTATTTAATTATCTCGCTTTCCTTTATTACTCTCGGTTAGATTTGGGGATTGGTGGGGACTTGTCCCGGCCAACTCCTTAGTTAGATGGCTTTCAGAACACGAACATGGTTTTCGGACTATAATTATTGTCTAGATGTTTTATACTTTATGATTTGGGATTACTTTCGTAAATGTTTATGTTATTATTTCAATGTTTCCGCTATGTACGTTTTACTCAAAATATTAGTGTATGATAGATCAGGGGTTGACTTGGGGTTACTGTGACTCCAAATGCAGGTGTCAGATCGAGTGTAGATTTGGGGCGTGACACCTCAAAATAAGGGAAACTACGCATGCAGCCGTAATCCCGGGATTATAAAGTGCCCTTTGGTAAAATGAAAGGTCCAACCTTAAAAAGACATCTGTTGATTTCGTCCAAGATAAGCAAGAGACTTGTCGACAAGGCTGCAATATATTTGTGATTGGATGTAGTTAACCTAAACCCAAAATCTTGAACAAGGACGCGAGCATCAGTTAATGGTTACTTAAGTCACTCAATGCATAACCAACTACATTATTTCCAATCACCACTAGAAGGGTGCAGCTCCCAAGATCTTTCAGCTTCTTAGGAATTCTGTTTTGCATGGCCTCTTTCATAAGAGCCATAGTTTCGAACTCGCGGCCTCCTCTTGTTGGCCACAATGTTCTTAAGATATTTGAAATACTTCGGAACTTCACAAAAATCTCCACCAATGGTAAGTTAACATGTACCTATTTCAACACATCAAGAAATTTTTGGCGGTGAGTCCTCATACACTTCTAAACCATTGTGGAAATGGAGAGGGTGGTGTATATTTGTAATATCCCAAAAAAACAAAAACTAGACCCAAGACTTAAATTAGAAAACTAGAAAATGCGCACCGAGGTCACCAGGCAGGTCGTTACGTGACCCAGTGAGTGACCACGGAGTCGTTAAGTGACTCGTGGTAGTATGAGGATTTAGTTGAAAATTTTGGCAAACTAAGGAGACCACGGGGGTGACCACGGTGCTGGTCAACCTTCACACCAAGGATTGTGATATGACCCATGGTCAAGAGAAAATTTAAGATCGGGGAGAACTTGGCGATGTACCCAATGGGTCCTCACCACAACTCGTTTAGGACACCACGAGGTCGTGGTGTCACCGTGGGGACTCTAGGGACTTTTGGCCCGAGAGGAGACTATTCGTCGGTCTTGTGACTACACGCAAGTACGTGGTCGAACAAGTAGTAAAATGGCTCAAGTAAGCCAAGTATCGATCCTATAGGGGCTGGACTGTTATCAATTTAATCAGAGTATTAATAAACTTTAACTCTAAAAATGCAGACAACAATGTTAAACAGATTTTTATATTTAGTTTCCTAATTTATACTAAATTAAATGAATATACAAATTGAATGCGGCGCCAAGTATAGGCATGCGAGGCTAAAACGAACATGAAGAGAATGAGTTATCGATACAATTTGATTAATCTTTCCTCCGGTTGCTAGTCGAAATTAGTGCCTATTAGTTAAAACTCTCGTATTTAACCCAACTTAGAATCATGAACCTTCCACCTACATTTTACGTGATAAAAGAATTCATGTTCTAGCCATACAAACCGATTCCGTAATTGGCTAATACGACTTTCGGGTATATTTCTATCACGAAGGTAAATCAATTCTCAATTTTCCCGACTAATAAAGATCATATCCTATCAATTCACAACATTCCAATTTCGTGCTCTCTCGAGTGAAAGCTTGGACTTTTTAGATATAAATTAACATCGGCCAAACATTAGTAAGTAAGAACAAGAATTAATAGAACAACCATGGAAGAAAAGATGGAAAATCAAATGATCAACAATCACATTTCACTACAAATGTTTAACACTCATCAAGAAATTGAAATTAGCCACTCATTTGTGGTTAAACATCATCAAATGAGTGTAAATCCTTCTAAACAATTGAAAAGAAAGGAGAAAGAGATGAAAAGCCTAGATTTTCGTCCCTCAACTGCCTATAACCCACGTTCTTGCTCCACCAAGTGGAATTATTAAAAATGAACCTAAGTGTTCTATTTATGCGGTGGGAATTTTTCCGGAATAATGAAAGCAGCGTTGTCACGGAGTGCATCGCGAACCTTTGCCTCCGTGACACGGCACGAATGCGCACACTCCTTTAGATTTGTTCGTCAAGGTATTTAATCCCAACGTGGCATGACGTGCAACGCGGTGCTTGACCAACGTGCCACGGCTCCAACGCACCTTCTTCGAGAATTTCAAGTTCTAGGTAATTAGGTCCAACGTGCCCACGGAGGCAACGCGGACCTTCTGCGGGAAATTGCCAATTTTTTATCGGCGGGCGAGAATGCATCCGTGATAGCGTGACACGGCTCCATGTGGAGCCCCTTTAATCCATGCTTTCCTTGGCCATTTCCTTGCTACGCTTGAGTCATTCGATTTCTCCCAAAATCATCTTAGCTTCATAAAATTATTTTTTACGGCAAAACACCGCTAATCATGTTGGTTAGTATAAATTCACATTTTACCACAATTTACATGAGAATGTACAAACATCGTTATATAAACAAGACTAAATGACGCATTTGAGTATCACTTGGGCATATAAATGCCCAAGATCCCACTTACCCCACGCAAATCTTGTTCGTCCTCGAACAATAATCTTACACCTCAAGCAATTGACACCCAATCATGGCTACTTTGGCTCGACAATCCGAGCTACGGTTATACCCGATTATTTAATACAACAAGTCATCAAGAAAACATGCATAGTCTCATCAATACAATGACATTCAACACATCAAGACCTCCTGGACTCAAGAATCAACTCTCGATGTTAGCCTCATGCAACTTAGGCGTCAAGATATCCGACACGAAATTCAATCTCTCGTGAAGCATGACAACCTCACAACAAGAGAAATTTCCCCTTTTCAATCACATGAACTCTAAACATTACCATGCGGGGGCATATAAACACGGTTTGTCTCTCCATAAGAATTCACATGCATTATATCATGAACCATAGACTTGCTTCTAGGTATTACTCCACTAATATAAGGACCCGCGTGATGTAGGATCACGTAGGACTTAACGGGTTATAATATAGCTACGGAACTAGTAAATTTTGGGCTAACCAATAGCCTTCAGCATCCTTAAGCGCTTTTCAATACATCCCATCAACATTATGGCCATTGTTTCTTCCTTCATCCTCCCATTCTTGAAGTCTTTCTTTATTTTTGTCCCCACTTCTTTAAGCACACCCCACTTAACAACAAAGATTAGTTACGCATATTTATTTTCTTTAAGTCGAAACAAATTGCACCTTTGATCTTTTCTTTACTTTCATCTTTGCTTTTTCTTTTTCTTTGGCCATTGTTTCTTCCTTCATCCTCCCATTCTTGAAGTCTTTCTTTATTTTTGTCCCCACTTCTTTAAGCACACCCGACTTAACAACAAAGATTAGTTACGCATATTTATTTTCTTTAAGTCCGGCAAGTGCACCTTTGATCTTTTCTTTACTTTCATCACTTTGCTTTTTCTTTTCTTTTCACAATGGAAAATTATTTTTTTCTTGAGCGCTTAAGAGTTTTGGATCAAATTTACGGATAATGAAAAGAAAGGGTTAAGCTCGGTTTACACCTTTTCGACGAAA
>JACEIK010007821.1:59488-70449 GCA_018107945.1 Datura stramonium
GCGCGAGGCACACCCCTGCCACCGACCTCACTTATATATATATAGCCCCTCTTCAATTGTAATTCATTTTCCACATTTGCTTTCGGCCAGAGAGAGTAATAGACGAGGTTTTCAATGGTTTTTCGTCCGATTACGCTACCAAATGTCGTCCAAAATCAAATTAACTTCGGGTATCGAAGTTTAAGCCCGCAAGGAACATTACTACAGAGTTATTTTCGTGAAATTCGCCCGACGAATCGTAACCCCGTCAGGACAAAGTTATTCAAATTGCTTCAAACTGATTTCTATACGATAACAGGCTTCAAGAAAGCATTTTTCCCTTCTAGACTCTCGGAAAATAATACGTTTTTGGCTGTGTTTCGTTAAGTTGAAGTATAGTTAATATTGATATTAATAGTCATCGTTTTACATCGAATTTTGATATTGAAATTCATCTCTTTCTCCTAGTATAATGGTTACAGTTGAAGAGAGCGGGCGAATACAAGTGGAAACCCAACGGTTATTCAGGAAATGACAATCAAGGTATGTAAGGCTTAACCTTCGGCAAGTATACTCGTCGTACAGTGTTACGACTTATGTTCCAGAACAGAAATGACGATTTCATATGTTGTAGATAGCTACTACCATTAGATTGTGATTAGACATGTCGTAATTAGCTGTTGCGGGTATATAGAGATCAGATACACTGTGATTAGTTGCTATCTGTAGATTACGGTTACATAAGTTTTGGTTAGCTGCTAGAAAACGCATATGGATTTTATAGCAGTATTCCTTATTAACAGGAGCATGTAAGTGCGACACGCGCTAGAAGCGTCATAAAAACTTTTCTATTCTCCAGTTCATTGTGTTAGTAGAATTCTATGTTTGTTGCCAAGCCTAGATCTTAGGAGCTCGTGAGAGTTATCGAGCCTGAGCTAGTAAGTTGAGCAGCATGGGCGCAGCTAGGCGGTTTAACTACCAGTTTGGCGTCTGTATTGTCAAGAAAGCACGCCTAGAGGCCATTGGCGTAACCCTACACCCCAGGGCCAGAAATTTAGATAGGAAAGCCATGTTTTAGAGTTAGCAGCCTAAGGTTGTCTAGTGAACTGAGCGACAGCCTGTCACCCTATTAGTTATTACCAGTGATTGTTAGTCTTAGTGGGCTTAACAGTTATCAAATAAGTCGCCCAGGAAGCCGGCCCAGTTGTCCAGGTCAAATAGACCCGTGGATACCCTAAGAAAGGGGACCTTATCAGTAGTAGAGGCTGAGCCAGCACCCTGGTCGGTTCCTATCACCCACAAGTTTTCAAGAATTAACAGGTTAGGTCTATATAAAGTTGTCTATAAGGTTAAGAATCGCCCAGAAAAGTAATATAAGATCCGAGTAGACCAAGATAAGGTCTAAGGGACTAGTAGTACCACATTAGTAAAGTATTACCCGTAGGCTAAGGATGCCAGTAAACTTCCTATGGAGGATTAGGGACCGATCGCTCAAAAGCATGTTTGGCCAGTACCAACCCTACAGTTGTCCTAAGTAGAGGAACTGAGTAGTTAGTCATTCGCGACCCCACAGTTATTATGAGCTATAGATGTCCGGGCAAGAAATATAGAGAATTATGTTGGACCACTCCAAATTTCGCCCTATTCAGTCCAGACTATTAGAGATCATGATCACTATCAGGATCCTCTAATCAGGTACAGGTGCACAACGTGCCTACTAGCAGCCTTACAGACTATCCTAGGGGGGCGAGCAACAGTGGCGTTAGGCACAGAAGGCCAATTACGCCTTTTGAGTGGCTAGATTGAGATGTTAATACAACACCTTGGTTGGGGTTGCCCTCACTTAGGAGCCATCTATGACCACCTCAGGGTTACTAGCTGTGTCTATGCCCGCGAGGGGCTAGATGACGTCGCTCCGAGGAGCGGTATGCCATCCGTGAGGGAAGAAGATGAGGTCCAAGGTCCTCACACAGTCCATTTCATGGCTGGACTACTCTTATGCCATATTGGCACACCCCGTCGAGTTTGGTACCCGGTGTACAGACAGCAGGAGTCCATCAGACTCAGACAAAGCTACAGTTCAGGAGCCAAGCGGGCTCAGTTGTAGACCCAAGGGACCGGTAGGTTGGCTACAGTACTAGTAGAGTCATAGAAATCTGGATAGGGTAATATAGATTGAGATGTGCTCGCCAGGGGTTATGGGGGCCCGAACAAGTTATTCTGTGTTGATTGTACCTTCCGGCTTATGGGGGCCAGGTGAGGTTCTTGTTTGTATTCTTATTTGCTAGTTATAGTTTATAAATGTGTAATCATACAGTCTTAGCTTACATACATGTAGTGTTGGTTATATGCAGATTACGAATCAGCAGACGTACAGGTCAATCTTTCTGCCCTTCTTTCTATTTATTTCCAGTCTTTATCATCTTATCTATTGCCTCACATATTCGGTACATATTGTATTGACGCCCTCCCCTGGGCGTTGCTTTACTTGCCTGCAGGTTTAGACAGACAGGGTTCAGGATCTCCAGTAGCAGTTGTTCAGAGTCCGCAGTTGGGACAACTTCTTTCATTCGGAGTTGGCAGGTTGTAGAGATTTCTGTATTTCACTTATATAGCATTTTGGGTAGGCCGGGGACCTGTCCCGACCACTATTTATATTCTTAGAGGCTTGTAGACTACAGTCGTCAGTCAGTTAGTGGTATGTTGGCCGTGTGGGTCCTTAATCAGTTATGCTTCGTGTGTTGGCCGTGTGGGGCCTAGTATAGTAGCTCGTCTTCATTTCTGTTATAACTAAACAACATTGTGGCCTTGTCGGCCCGCATAGGATACCTTCTGTTGCCTGTTGTTGGTTAGATGTTTTCGTTTACAGGTGGCTATACGGCCTTATTGGCCGGAGGCTGCATTTACAGCCGAGATATGGCCCGTTACTTTCTTGAATTGAGTCGCAGGCTGGCAGCAGACGTGCATAAGCCTAGCCATGTCAGCTAGTTGCCAGTGTGGCACTGGTGCCAGTCATGCCTCCCAAGGTGGGGCGTGACATGTAGATATCTAAATTGCAAACCAAACATCGTATTAATTTTATACATTAATAACTTACCTTCTAACTAGCTATCAAATGTGGTATTACTTATGTAGAGTTTAATACCTATATAATACACCTTTAAACCAGCTACCAAACGACCCCTTATTGTATTGTATTATCAGTTAAAATACAATGCTTGTTTTGATTGTCACTTAAATTTTATTATATTGTATCATTAAATTCATCCTTAGATAACAACGAAAAGTTTCATTATATGTAATGATCAATTTGGTGTGATCGCATCATTATCCTTTTTTTTCTTCCATTTTATCTTATTATTTAATAATCCTATTTTATCATTTACCTTACTTTTTTATAGTAGCTCTACCCCATAACCTACTTTTCTTATAAGTTTATCCTTTAAATTATTGACATCAATATTATATAATGATGAAAAACAATATAATCTATCTAAAATTCAATATTTCGATCTTATAATTTTATTTAGCAGGAGGAATTCAAAATTCCCAAAATATCCAACCCCGGTACTTGAACGTTGGAAAGAAAAAACTATTGTGTCACTACCTCATCTTATCGTCCAACTTATATAATGGAAAAATAAATAAATTATATAGATCAGTAGTGCTCCATTACTGTATAATAAAAATTAGGCGCTTCTTCGCAGAACCTTCTTCTTCCTCCCTGTCGCCGGCCTCTTCACGCTTCAGGGACGGATTTTTCTATGTATTTGTCTCTGTATTATACATAAACACAGTATATACGTATAATATATATATATATATACANTACATAAACACAGTATATACGTATAATATATATATATATATACACACACACACCCCAAAAACTGCCTCTTTTTATCTTTTTGGATTATTTCCTAATTTCATGTTAATTTTGCTGTTCAAATCAGTTGAGGATTCGGTTGGCCAACTGATTGTTTTCTGGGGTAAATACAATTAACTGCAACTTTCCTTCTGTATGCTTATTCTTGGTCTTCTTTTTTTAAATTTTGTGAGACTTGATCTGGGTCTCTCAAAAAAAATATTTTTTGAGGCTCGATTGGGTCCTGATACTGTACTGTTAACTTCAAATGTATTGTTTTGGCTGCAGTAACCCTTTATGTGTCTGAGCATCTTCCATTGATTCATTGAGGTAATGTTAGTGAGATGATCACTACTTTAAGTTGTGGATTTATCTGTTGGACTGAAATTTAAACCCCAAATTATAGTTTTTATCAGCTGCATACAGTTGGCTCTTTTTCAAGTGTTGAGATGGGATCTGTAGGGGAGAAGCTAGACCTTGAATCTGCTGAGGAGATCCCCTTTAGCTCATCTCATGCCACAAACAAGATAGAGAGTCCACATTTTGAGTCAGCTCATATGGCGTCACCTAGAAGTTTTTACTCGTCGAGAGTCTTGAGGAAGATGCATCAGATCAGCTCTTTCAGGAGTATATACTTTGTGATATTCAGGGCAAAGATCAATGTTTTGCTTCCTTTTGGACCACTGGCAATACTGCTGCACTATCTTACAAAAAGACATGTAAAAAGTCTCAAGCTTTTGCCATTTACCTCAATTGAACTTATCTCTCTTTTTTCTTTTTTAAACCTTATTTACTGTACTTTTCTGTGGGTTCATCTTGATATTTCAGGAATGGGTCTTTTTCTTCAGTTTGGTGGGCATCACACCCTTAGCAGAGCGTTTGGGTTATGCAACTGAGTATGCTTATGCTCTTCAAGTAATTCAGTTCTCCTCTGCTACTATGTTATTTTACATGCTCATTGACTTCTTTGATTGTCATGACACAGGCAGCTTGCATATTATACAGGGCCTACAGGTACCCATTTTGTTTTGGTAGTTTTGCCATTTTCTTGATCTTTGTTTCTATTTTGAGGAATATAAGTTTCGAACTTTTCCCGTTGGAATTACTTGATGAGAGAATTAAGTTGAGGCACCCAAGGGTGTGGCCTTGTGGTCAATAAATGGAGTTGAGAACCATGATGTCCAGGTTCAAATCCTGGCAGAGATAAAAGCACTAGGTGATTTTTTTCCATCTCACAAACCTTGGTAGACAGAGTTGCCTCGTACTCGTGCTGATGGGAGGTAGCAGGTCCCATGGAATTAGTCGCCGTGTAAGCAAGTTGTCCCGGACACCATGGTTATAATAAAAAAGAAGAGTTAGGTTGTGCTTCTTAAATTTCTTGCTTAATCTTATTGTTTAAGTTGAATGTGAATTCAGTCATGGAATAACTTGAAATGTGAGTTAAGTTTTGTATTTACAGAGAAATTGAGTCATCAGGAAATTGAAACCCCTTGAAGTAATTTTTTGGATATTATCCTCCTTGACTCGAGTCATTAGATAGGATTTCATGTTCCCTATTTAAATGGTTTTATGCTTTTCTCATACTTCTATTGTTCTCATTGCCCTCTGCTGGAAGTGTTTTAACACATGCATTTACTCAAAGAGCTACTTGTCTTGTTGATGTCTTTTGTCAGACATAATTCCCCCTCCCCTCATTACACTTCTTTTGATTATCAGAATGACATTTCCTGTTTTCTGATGTATAGTTGGGGGCCTTCTAAATGCTACATTTGGCAATGCAACTGAAATGATAATTTCATTATATGCATTAAATAATGGGATGATGAGAGTTGTGAAACAATCCTTGCTGGGTTCCATTTTATCAAATATGCTCTTGGTGCTTGGATGTGCCTTCTTCTGTGGCGGGATTATTCATCACCAGAAAGTCCAGGTTTTCAGTAAGGTCAATATCTTCTGATCAATCATGTCCGCACGAAATGTGCAATGAAGTTAGCACTTTTGTCTTTTGTGAATGTGATGCTTCAGTGTAATTTCGTATTATCTCAGCTCCAATGTGCTCTCTCTAATGTTATATGCTAATGAAAATCTTTAAATTGCAGGCAACTGCCCTCGTGAACTCAGGATTGTTATTGATGGCAGTCATGGGCTTATTATTTCCGGCTGTACTTCAGTTTACCCACACAGAAGTGCATTTTGGGAAGTCAGAGCTGGCTCTTTCAAGATTTAGCAGTTGCATAATGCTGGTAGCATATGCAAGTTACCTATTTTTTCAGCTCAAGAGTCAACAAAATCTATATAGCTCTATCGATGAGGTAAATTGCTGAAAATCTTGGAATAGGTTATTAGTTTATTTCATCTATTATTCAGCTTGTATTTCTCCGAGGTCGTCTGCAGCAATCGCCATTGACACTATGCTTTCCTATCTATTAATCAGATGCCTGTTATGATAAACTTGTACCATGATATGTGATTTTCATACCAACTTGTGTTGCTGCAGGATGTATTAGTTTGGTCTAATTATTCTCTGATATCTGAACAGGGTAGAGAGAATAATGCTGAGGCGTCTGATGAAGAAGAGGCCCCTGAGATAACACAATGGGAAGCTATAGGGTGGCTTGCTATTTTGACAGTATGGATATCTGTGCTATCTGGGTATCTTGTTGATGCCATAGAGGTGAGCCTTGCCTTTTCTTTTATTTTATTATAATTTTTAGTCTAGATCCTTTTTAATGGACATACCGGAAAGGCTAGCATTTTCTTGAAGTTAGATGCTAATATCTATGTGATAACCTACCGATTTTTTACCTTGGGGTATTATCTGTCATAGTTTTCCTTCACCTTATTTTTTCTCCCTTTGTGGTAATTAATTATTAAAAGCTATATAAATTTTGTTTAAATTCTTTTGACTTTGATTTTCTGTATGTTCTTCATCCTAATTTGTTCGCGTTGCTAATATGATTTCAGGGAGCATCTGACTCAATGAACCTGCCTTTATCCTTTATTAGTGTCATCTTGCTTCCAATTGTAGGAAATGCTGCAGAACATGCAAGTGCAATCATGTTTGCAATGAAAGATAAGCTTGTGAGTTCTTGAAAAACCATATTCACTATCTCATTTGCCCAGAATAGGTTACTCAGGGGGTATTGCTTGCAGGACATTACACTTGGAGTTGCGATTGGGTCCTCTACTCAGATATCAATGTTTGTGGTAAGGCCTTATAATGTGATGCATTAATCATCTGAACTAGCTTATAGAAATTTGCAGATAACGAAGAAAATTAGTTTTTTATTTAAATTCATACAGGCTGTCCTAAGAGCATACTGGATTTTTGTTTGTTTAGTTTGTCCTTTTTGGTTGGTGTATATTTGGTGTAATTAATTTGTAGTTATTCAAAATTTATAATAGAGCTTGGTGGACATGTGGAAAGAAAGAAACGGGAGGTGTTTTGAAGACAAAGAAAGCTCTATTCAGAAGATCTAGATGAACTGTCTACTTTTTTTTTTTTTTGATGTAACAGAATTTTTATAGTGAGCCAGAGAAATTGATAGATCTGATAGGTTCCCTNCTAGATGAACTGTCTACTTTTTTTTTTTTTGATGTAACAGAATTTTTATAGTGAGCCAGAGAAATTGATAGATCTGATAGGTTCCCTCTAAGGAGAGAAGGAACATGCTATTAATCTATAAATACTTTTGCTTGCACCTTCTGGGCGCTATTTATTAAAAATTTATTATAGAGCTTTTAAATCAAGTTGCTCATTCATAGATGTCATGCTTTTGATAATGCAGATTCCATTTTGTGTTGTTGTTGGTTGGTTCATGGGAAAACCAATGGACTTGAACTTCCAATTGTTTGAGACTGCTACACTCTTTATCACAGTGCTAGTCGTGGCATTTATGCTGCAGGTTTGTCTTCTAACTTACTTCCCCTGCAAATCAGACAATTGAATAAAATAGATTATGTTGTTCAGCGTACTCCTTACCCTAGACTACTCAGCCACGAAAGGCTTGCTACTAACTATAATTGTTGCTTTACACAATGCAGGAAGGAACATCAAACTATTTTAAGGGTTTGATGCTTATCCTATGCTATCTCATTGTTGCAGCAAGTTTCTTTGTACATGTTGATCCATCCAAAGGTTAGTTCCTACATTCTTTCCCTTCAAAGTTTGAGCATTTATTTCAATTCTAATAAGACAGTAATTTTGTTTAAGTACACTAAGTTGGTGGTAATTTGCAAAAACTAAAGTACATTAGATGCAAACCAATGTCCAAAAAAATAAAATTCTGCTAACTAAATAATGAGATATGATGTTTTGCACCAAACATACAAACAGAAAGAATAAGTTCATCTCCATATTTTCCATCTCTTCAAGGTACCTGTATCCTTTCTTGTCTGAATCTACTCCTCAAGTGCTCTCTTGGTGCCATCGAACACAATCCAATCCAATTAAAGTTTCACCCACTAATTGTAATATGTACGTAACCACTAACCACCCCTAGCTGGCCTCTGTCTTTATCTTCTCCCTCTTGAACTGGGGTAGTATCAACATCAAGATTATTTCACAAATTTTGCTCCACCCTTCCTACTGTGACTATTTCTTATTTCTCCCATTATAGTTTATGGAAGATGTCACTCTCAGCAATTCCAATGTATTCCTTTTTCTAACTTCTTGATCAATATCAATAGTTTTATTCTGTTATCTATCTATCCTCTTCTTCCTGTATTTTTCTGTTCTGGTTAATAGAAACGATATTTCAGTTTTATGATCAGCAATGAAATACCTAATTATTTAATTTGCTACTACACTATTTGAATGATTTGAGTAGCTTCATGCTTTAATGTATTATCATCACCATTTTGATACAAAGGAGACAGGGCCAGCTCCAAGGGGAAGCAAATAAGGCAGGTGCTTTAGGGCCCCAATTTTTTAAATTTTTTTTGGGGGTAGGGGAGACATTTGTTTTTGGTTAAACTAAAATTTTTATTTAACCAACTATAGCAATTTACTCGACTAACTCATTGGACTCTAGAGTAAGTTCCCACAAAATAACCAAAGAAGAAAAGCTGTAATCAAAAGAGACTACTAGATTGTTTGAGACTTCTAGGAAGGGTCCGAGTCATTTTACATCAGAAATTATAGAACAACTAACAGGGAAAGCTGTTGAGTTTTTTCTACTATGCTCCTCCCCTTGGGATGTCGCTGCTCCACAATATGTAATTGCAAAATGATCTCTTTGACTCTTAGCAGTGCTATCCCTAGCCAACAACAACATACCCAGTATAGGCCTCGGCAATAAATTCCATCAAAACCACATATACGCTAGCTCACCACTTTTTGGTTGCCAAAGCAACCCTTAAACAGTCTTTAGACGAGTTTTGGTTGCTTGGCAGATTCCCATACACAACCTCTCTTCTGCTAGCTGCATATATAGGCTTTGGTTAGAGCTTTCAAATACTAATTGCTTATTTGGATACACTGCTGAATTGAGGTTATGATGAGTTAAATATACTGCTTGTTCTAATGAAACTCTAAATCACAAAAAGTGGCCATTCACTTTTCTTGCCATGTCCACGGTGCAGAAGGAGAATAAGTATGCACTCGGTGGTGAAACTCATGCCCCTCAGCAAATGAACTTTTCGACTAGTGCCAATGAATCAAAAGCAATGAGCCTAACAAGCTGCATTCACACCAAGTGTTCGACTAAATCTAGAGTGAAGGGTGTGGTGGTGAAGTGGTAAATGGGTTCTTCTCAGACAATTGGTGAACCGCTGACTTCTTCTTCAACATTTGTCCATGTAATTGTATCATTTTCTTTTGGCAAACAAACAATTTGTGGTCCTTCCTTGCAGTATATCAAAGCTGATTTTTATAGTCTTCCCCTTGGAGAAAATTTGTAGAAGGGTGGAGGCTATAAAACGAGCTTTCTCTTTCGCTTTGGGAATACCATTCTAAGTGTAACTGCTGACCCCAACTCGTGTGGTATTGAGGCGTAGTTGTAGTTGTGGATGTTGTAGATTATTCCTATATTTCCTCCATAGTCATCCTCAATTTGGGATCGGGGATGTAATTGTTATAATGGAAATTCTTACACAATGTTGATGTATTTATGTAGTAAGGCATGCTTGTTACAAGATTATTCAATCTTTTGCATTGTATTGGTTTACCTGCATGGATTTGCGCTCTTCTGGCTAAGGACAAGGCAATGACTATAAAAGGTTGACTACTGTGTATGACATTGTATGGAATCATTTTATCTACGGCCTCTGCACTTTGGATGAACACTTGGCGGTGAGCACTTTGTGGTAACTTTCTGTTCACTGTGCAATGTGGCTATACTAGGCAAACACCGTGCGATGAACTCATGACAAATTGAATCCGAATCTCTCACATGGGAAACCGACCTCCTAACCACTCAACCATGCCCTTGGGGGCTTCATTAGATATTTGTTCATATCATTTATTAGAAAAGGATAAATATGAAAAAAGAAGAAACTATTGAGCACAAGATGATGTGAATTTTTTGTGATTTACTTGATCGTCTCTTGATGGTTAAATAATCACTTATTTTGAATCAAATTTGAAAGACTAGAAATCACCTACTATGGATTGGATATAGTAATCATAAACAATTGTAAAATAAAATAACTTTTGTCTATAAACGAGGGACTAATTTTTATTTATTTATTAATTTTGAAGAAACTGATGATAAATTCAATAGTTGAGAAGAAATTTCTGTTAAATTCAAACAACTAAACATTAATGTCTTCATACAAAATCTAACCCTATTTTTACAGTAATCAAATACTCTATGTTTATTTTTCACTTTACTTTCCCTTAATTAACTTGAAATTTCTTTTAAGAAATTATTTATTATGGGTTGTTTTACCAAATAATTCATGTTAATTATATTTTAAAAATCTAAATTTGACTACTTGTATTTTACATAGTTATATAACTATAAGGATAATATTGAAAAAGAAAAAATCTTTCTTGATTTGCTAAAATAGATAAATAAATGAAAAAAGAAAATCTATTTTTAATGGAGTGAAGGGTAAAATAATAAATAATAATGTGATTTATTATTTGCATATAAACCAAAATGTCTATTGAATG
>JACEIK010007822.1:0-27951 GCA_018107945.1 Datura stramonium
CATATCCTGATGTAGCATGGCTGTTCTGCAGTCTTTGTACAGATACTCAACTACTCCTTGCATAAACCTACTCACCCGCGCCCTTTGGTCCATCACTAAATCCGAGGCATATATTGACAGACGAGTGAAATCAAGTGAATATTCTAGCACCTTCATCTTTCCTTGATAAAGGTTGACAAACTCAGTTGCTTTTAGTTCCTTCATCTCCCGAGGGAAGAACCTATCGAGAAAGGCTATGCGGAACTCATCCCAGCTGATAGGGCCTACTCCCGCTGCCTTGCTATCCCTCCATTGCTTGAACCAAATGTAAGCGACCTCCTTCAACTGATAAGAGGCCAAATCAAAACATTTCTCACTTGTCACTCCCATGACTTGAGTGACCTTCAAAATCCCTTCGATGAACTCGTGTGGATCCTCGTCCATCTTTGCCCTTGTGAACTCGGGAGGTTCATCCTCAGAAAGTCTCTGATTCGAGATTCCGCTGCATTGCCGTTCTGAGGAACAGGCGCAACAGCCTGCTGGTTGACCTGAGCGGTCAAGGAATGCGCCAACATTTGAATAGCCACCCGAAACTCGGCATGTGCAGCTGGCTCGGGTGCTTGGGTTTCTTGAACAGGTGGGCTTGCTGACGCCCATCATCATTGTCACCCCCGTGGCCTTCATCATTTTTGTTCCTCCTTCTGATTATCCTTCTGGGAGCCATAAGTTTCTGCAATCGCGAAACGCACGAATTAGAAAGAGGGAGAGATTTTGACCGCACGACATAGATCATGAAAGAAGGGAATATTTCCTAAAACGTTCAGTAGCCTCTTCGTCATAAGTGTGGAGCACTTCACACTCATGAAAAAGACTCTACCTAACGCAGCTTTCAGACTCCCTAGGACACATCTGAACCTATGGCTCTAATACCAAGTTTTTCACGACCCGAGAGTACACCTGAATCGTAGACATAGGACAAGGAGTCCCGAGAGACCCCAAGTCAACCCATGGCGTGAGCATATCACTAATTCATTCATACATAGCGGAAAACTTAACTTAACAATCATAAACCAACTGGAAGTTGTATCATAAATTGTAAGGAACAACAAACCGAAATAACATTCATCAGTGACAAAATATTACACATAAGTATGAAACCCTCTAATCATAAAAGACGGGTTGAAGGGACAAGACCCCAACTAACCCAAATAGTCTGAAAACATAAGATGAACAAGGTCTGAACATGAAGCACTCGGATCATGAGGACTCACCACTGGAGATTTAGCGAAACTAAGCACAAACGAGGGACGATGCTGAGCCTGCGAACCAGATCCTAAAAATATATGGGTCAGTACTCAAAAAGTACTAAGTTTGTAAGGTATGAAAAACAATGCTTAAAAACATAAAAGTTATAGGAGTGGGGACATATGATCATGAAACTATAATTGTAAGTATATCGTAAGGCTCAATATTTATGAAATATTCGTAAACCCATCAAAGTCATAACATGCGGGGAGAACATTTCATAAGTCATAACTTGATCCAAAAGAACATAATCATGCATATTTCAAAACCATGAGGAATAATGGGAGATTTCTATAACCGACATACTCCACACGAACACACATGAAGTCCGACTTATAGGCCTAATCGGGAGGCCGTTCACACCTTTCCAAGGGTATAAACCATGAAAGGCATGATATCAGTAATGAGGGCCCCGTAGGTCATAGGGGACAGTCACTGAGGAGGTCCCAAACATAGTCCTACTGTTACACGTAGTTTTGAGATTCGGGGCGTAACCTAGGCCTCGAACCTACTCGGTGTTAAGTACTACTCCCAAAACATGCAATGTGCTCATAACATTCATAACATGACATGCATGGCTAGTGAAAACATAGAAATCATGACATACTTGGGAATTTATATTACTAGCCATGGAATTGGGCCCATGAGTCGGTCAAAATCGTAGTATAATTCATAAGAGACATGCATTTCCCATAGTTTCAAACATACTTGACATGTTAAAATTATAACAAAATGATCATGCTAGCATGGGAAATTGAAACTTGAAGACATGCTTACAAATGTAAGAGAAACTTTTTCATGCTTTCGGAGTCGTCTTGACCATGAGAATTCACTAAATATTTCCCCATGATTGGGCACCCATACTTTTAGAGATTTAAATCATGAAATAATGGGTAAACAAGTGAAATCAGCCCAAAGAAATTTGAAATTCATAAGTTAGACATACTACAACAAGCTCATTTCAAATTTCAAGGATTCATGCAATTTGATAAAGACCCATAATGTTTTGGTAACTTTAAACATAGAATTAGGGAGAAATTGGGCATGGGTAGGGACTAAACTACCCATTCAAAACCCCACATACCTGGAAATTGTGAGACTATTAACCCCCTTGAAAACCCTAGGTAGGTTCTTGAAGAATTCTTGAAGAAGACACTTGTATTTCCCTTTCCTCCTTCCTCTCTACACTTACAATATCCAAATGAGGCTTATCATGGTTGATTTCCCTTTAAAAGACCCTGTCCCGACCTCAAAATGACGTAGTTTAGGTCTTAGGAGTGTATGAATTTACGAAAAGGCCTTTACTTATTCGTAGAAAATAACCGTCAGAGGGTCCTAACGGACGACCTGATGACTCATTGCCAGGGCACACGATTCGTTGGTTCACCCGTCAAGTACATTGCCTCATTATTCATGAAAATTCAATTGTCTTGGTAACGGCCCTCCTAACGGGTCGTTAGGACTGACGACGACTCATTAGGTACCATATGTTAAGTACACTAGATAAGCCTTACTATCTTACTCTAGGACCACCCCATGACTGACATGACGACTCGTGGTGTCTGACCATGAGTCGTTACATCACCTGTGGGGACCCCGAGTCCCTCATCATCCAAGTCCTTCCCCACGAGTTACTTGATGACTCATTTGGCCTCCTCACGAGTCATTAAGTGACCCGTTCTGTAACTGTTGCAACACTGTCCAGTTTTTCTCCTGATTCACTTTCGGACCTGATCCTTTGATTCTCGTGGTATAAACATTCACCAGCATGCGCATGATTTTTCTAAGGCATGTGATGAATGTCAAAGACAAGGAGGCATATCACGGAGGCATGACCTTCCTCTTACTCCCATCCTTGTTATTGAGCTATTTGATGTATGGGGAACTGATTTCATGGGTTCATTTGTGAGCTCAAACAGGATGAAGTACATAATTTTTGCTGTAGACTACGTCTCAAAATGGGTAGAAGTAGTTGCTCTGCCAAACAATGAAGGGAAGAGTGTCACAACGTTCTTGAAGCGGAATATATTTGCTAGATTCGAGACTCCCAAAGCAATCTTTAGCGATGGGGGTTCGCACTTCTGTAACCGGTTGTTTCGCTCTTTATTGGAAAAATATGAGGTTAAACACAGGGTGGCCACACCCTATCATCCGTAGTCTAGTGGGCAGGTTGAAGTCACCAATAGGGAAATAAAGACTATTTTGGCAAAGACTATGAATGCAAACCAGATAGATTGGGAAAGAAAGCTAGATGATGCTTTATGGGCCTATCGGACCGCCTTCAAGACTCCTATAGGTATGTCTCCATATCAGCTTGTTTATGGTAAAACATGTCATCTTCTAGTCGAACTTGAGCACAAAGCACTGTGGGCACTCAAGAAGCTGAATTTAAACTGGAACAAAGCTGCAAACATGAGGCTTGATCAGTTAAACGAGATCGATGAATTTCAGTTGAAAGCCTATGAGAGTTCTGAGATTTACAAATTAAGGATGAAAATTCAACATGATCGGAAAATTGAGAAAAAAGAATTCAGTCCAGGTGATATGGTGTTACTATTTAATTCTAGACTTCATTTGTTTCCTGAAAAGTATAAGTCTAAGTGGATGGGACCTTTTCAAGTGGTCCAAGTATTCTCCCATGGGGCAATCGAATTGGAAAACCATGAAGGAAAGAGATTCAAAGTAAATGGTCAGCGGGTGAAAGCTTATTTGGGGAGAAGTGAAGAACTCAAACTGGACCTGTGGACCCTGAGTAAGTCTGAGTAACTTGGGGGGAATTGAGTCGTACCGCGATGTTAAATCAGGCACTGCATGGGAGGCAACCCATGGAGGTGTTTTGGTGAAGTTTGAGTAGCCAAAACACCCATGTTGTGTCGCAACGTTAAATCAAGCGCTTCTTGGGAGGCAACCCAAGTTGTAAATGTAATAAAAATCTAGTGTTTATATTTGTTGATGGGTGCAGGTGATTAACATGGAAAATTTGAAGTTGGAACCAAAAACTGGAACTTCCGTTATGGTGCAAATTATCACAGAATGAGTCATTATCTGACCTGACGACTCGTCCAGTCAAACCATGAAGAGAACTACAAAAAATAGGGGAGCAACGGGTGACTTAACGAGTTGTTTCTCTAAGAAACGAATCTTCATGCCCCCCATCATGTACACTGGATAAAATTCAGAATCAAAAGGAAAAGGGTGAGAACGGCTCACTCAACGAATCATTGAGAGACTAAAAAATTCGTTAAGTGCCTCATCTTGAAGCTACACCAGTCCAAGGACCATGACTCAAGCCACGACTCGTTGGGTGACACCACGAGTCATTACGTGACTCGTTAGGTCCCAGGTAAGTTTGTTGAACTCAGGTAAAAGAACGAAGAGTCAAAACGACTTGTCTAATCACTTAACAACTCATTTAGTTAGTAGTTAGGTATTTCATGTAATTGCTATCCGACCTGACCCAGGATTGAAATTGGGGTAATTTTTAATTTACTGCACCTAAAAACTTTATTCTTTTCTCTTTTCCATAGTCTAACTAGTAAACCCAACACCCCAACGACTTTGAATTTCCCTCTTCTTCTTCTTCTACTTAAACCCCATTGAATGAAATCCTTGATCTTGCACGCCAAGTCACTCAAACGCACACACGATCGCACTCCATCTTTGATCAAGCATTTTGTGAGTACTCTTTCCCATTAAATTTTGAATATCATTGCATTTAAACAAGAATATTTGAGGACCCAAGTTGTGAATAAAATTGAATTTACTTCAGGTAATATTGTGCTAGTGCAAATATGTGCCTCTCGATATTAACGAACCCTAGTAAGGTGTAAATAAATGGATTTTGATTGTATGTACACTTGGGTTGATTTGAGAATGTGAAGCTCTGTGTTTGTGGAATTGAATAATAGGAAGAAGATGAAGATGAACGTGTGAACTGGAACTCTTGAGCACGAGCTACATCATGAGTCATTGGATCACCAAACGACTCATTATATAGCTCATCCTGAGTGGAAAAATTAAACCAATGAGGCAGTGTACCTAACGACTGACCTAACAACTTGTTGCCTTTGGTAACGACTCGTTGGGACCATTCATCAAGTACACTAGCCCAACTTGAAGGAAGTCCAGTTTGTGACAACGAGAGACCTCACGAGTTGTTGCCAGTGGAAACGACTCGTTTAGTCACTAGTCAGGACAACTGGGCACCAACCAAAAAAATGTTTTTTTCTTCATCTCATCCTGCATACTAACAATGTTTCCACAGGTACAATGGCTCCAAGAGGTACACCAAAGAAGGGCCCAACAAAGAAACAAACACTTGAGCGCAGTAAACTTTCATACCGTAGACTACGTGATGATCCGTCCTCCTCTAAAGAGTCAAGTGGATTTGAGGAAGAGTATATCAGAGGAGAAGTTGGTGAGGAGATCCACCAGGGATAGGGATCAAAAGATTTCAAATACGAAAAGCCCTAGCTGATGCTCCCACTCCACTGGCAAGAGATCTGCCCAGCCGCACTGATGAGAATGCTAGGGCTGCAGCTGCACTTGTTCCCGAGGCAACCACAGTTGCGCAAAACGCAGAGATAGTTGATGAATCACATGCTCAGTGAGGGGACTATGATAATAAGCTGACTGAGACCTCGGACACATCAAAAAAGCAACCAAGAAATGTAAGGAGATGGTGTGTTCATGGAATGCGGGCTATATATAACAGAGATATTGCTCCTAATGAGAAAGGCAATCCAAAGAGGAGCATATACGAGGAGCCAAGGCTGATCACTATAGGGCTGAGACACCTTCTTGAGCTAAAAGCGGTGTTCGATAAATACAGGTTCGGGTGGTTGACCGAGCCATCAGGTAGCTACAGCCCGTGCTTAGTCCAAGAGTTTTATGCAGCATATGCGGCCACATTGCAGAGGTTGGCATTAAGGGGACAGAATTGGAAGAAGAGGCCCGCCTTAAATCAGGTGTTGGTGATGAGACTCCTGTAGATATATCTAAGCGGACAATTTCCAGAATGCTGTATGGGCCAGAGTATCATGCTTCGATGAACACGACAGAGTTCGACCACAGGCTATATGAGCTAAAGAAAGTCAGGACCATAAAGTTGAATAGCCAGGAGTGCATCTAGCAATATACTTGGCTATCTCAAATCATTGCTACGAGAGGTCCGCTAGTTGAATGGATGCATGGTACAGAGTCTCAGATAAAGAAGGCCACATTGAACTTTCAGGCAAAATTTTGGTGGTCACTAGTGCAGCACAGGCTGGTACCAACCAGCAATGATAATATCCTCTCACCTGACAGGGAAGATTTGGTAGCAAGTATAATGGAGGGGTATGCCATCAATTTCCCGCGGTACATTGCTGAAGAGATTAGAGAGCGAGCAATCAATAAGGCACTACAATTCCTTTTCCATGTTTGATTGATAGACTCTTTCAGGAGTCAAAGGTGCCGGAATTGCCATCAGTTTACTAGAGAGTAGTGGTCCATAAGATTACTAATATCGGGTTTCTTTGAGATGACACAAACCTGGTATCAAGGGCAAGGACTCAGGCAGCTTCATCCACTGGAGCGACTATATTAGCAGAGGGATTTGGCAGCGGGATGCAGACTGATGCATCGCAATTTACTGAGTTGGTGGCTGAACCCATTAAGGGCAGAGAGACAGGTAGGCAGCCTAAGGCTACAGATGCAGCGGATACCTCCACACCTGCCGATGTTCCCGAGTCATCATCTAGAGCAGAAGCTCCCAGACCACCAGTTGCTCCTCCACGAGTCACTACAGCCAGCCTAGTTACGATTTCACAAGAGTTCTTGGTTGATATGTCTAGGCGGCTGGCTAAGGCCGAAAAGCAGTAGACACATACAACTCTACAGGTTAAAGTGTTGATGGAGCAGGTAAAGCCATAGGTGTCAAAGGAGTTGGAGACATTATCCAGTTCGGTGCATGGACGATTGGATGCGTTTGAGAAGAGATTGGATGAGCGCCTTGCACAGTTACAGGCGCCTGAGTTGATAAGATGGTACTCAGAGCTAGGAGCGCTTAGATTCGAGGTGCAGGACTTGGCCGCACGATAGGTAGCTGCAGTACCTCCACCAGTACTTCCCTTGATAGATGACGAGTTTGAAGAAGAATTACCACTGATTTTTGACTTTATCACGGAGGATTCGGTGGCACATGATAAGGGTAAGAGGCCTCGTGAGGAGGAAAGTTTTGATGATGATGATTCTCTACTCCGTCAGCAAAAATAAGAGCGGGGTGAGATGGAGAGAGTGCTACATGAATCGAGAGAGGAGGCTCGACAGAGAGCCGAGGCTGAGGTAGCGAGAGCTCGTGGTGAAGGCATGAGCTCTGTTGGATCTGAGAATGCACCAGGTCAAGCCAGTGAAAGAAGAGATAACATTGGAGGCGTATCTATACCCTCCACCGACCAAGTAGCTGATACCTAGGTCGTATAGGTATGTTCCCTATTTCTTTAGCTTTATTTGATATATATATGCATCGAGGAAGACGCATGATTTTCTTGATGGGGGTGGGGAGGGATACCTGCGCATTTTTTTTGCTGAACATAACCCGAGGGTTTTTCTTGCCGGATATCTTTTTCCTCAGGTGTTCCATATCTAGTAGAACTGGAATGTTTAGGATTGTATTTTATATTTTTTGTGTCAGTCGGAAGAAAGTTAGGAGAACTGAAGGTAGTAAAGAGCTTAAATTTTTTATTTTTTGTTGATTGATAATTTGATACCCCTCTGAATTTTTTTTATATGTGTATGTGAAAGTTGACGAGTATAACCATTGTGAATCTTTGCATGGCATTGAAACCGTGAACATGTTTACCATTGTATGGTTGTACCTGAACTAACAATTAGTAGAAGTGATGATGTTGATCTGTGCTATGTGTGAGTGAGGTATAATAGCTGAATTCGATTGTGTGTGTCAATCTAGAGATTGCCTGGTCAGTTGTACCGAGATAGAGGACTCTGAGTGGTGCAAGCTATGGGATTCGACCCCGACACCGATCGGGTTACTTGTTTTGATACTCCGGTCGTGTATATTCTAGGCATAAAGGATATATTTTGGACGTTATCAACACTCGTGAAGCATTCCAGAAGATGTCAGAGTTCTCAGGACCAAGCCACGGATGCATTGTACGACTCTTAGGAAGAAGGTACAAGTCGTACTAGCTCCCAACTCTTATCCAAAATTTCAGCAAGCCTAGGACGTACGCGAGGCAGTTATGATCCGTACAATCCTGCTACGGATCGTATGACCAGTCGTGGCACAGGCGGTACCAATTATGGAAAATCTTCCTATTAACTTAGGAAAAGGTTTCAAATGTCTGTATAAATACATTTTATGTTTTATTTTCATTACGAATCAATAGAGAATCAAGAGGGAACATAGAATTGAGTTGGTTTACGTGTAATCAACACTTTCTTGGATCAATTCTTGATTTTTATCAATTGTTCTTGAAATTGTTCTTGCATATTCAACGAAGTTTTTCTTTCAACTATTGTTGTAAGTATTTTAATCATTTATTTGTTTATGAATGCAAGTTACAATCTTACAACCATGAGAGACTTAAACCTCCACAACCAGGGGTTGTGCGAACCAAGGTGGATTAACAAACTAGGGTTGCACAAAAGTGATTCAAAACCCATGAAAATCTTGTATTGTATTCTTTTCATGCTTAAAAGTTTCTTAACGGTGTACAACATTAGGACATGCTCAAATTCATTACATTCTTGAACTTAGAGAGGTAGAAATTAGGAAAAGAGAATTACAACAAAGTCTTGATCTTGATGATTATGGTATTAACTTGAGCTTTGGTTGCAGGATAGTTACATTTGGAACATATTGATAACGGTTAGTTTGAAATCCCTCATGAGACTTGACCTGATGATTGAGTGTACTCATCCAATAGGGACGAACCAATTGTTTAGATGAATCCTAATTATCAGTTCTAAGTAAGCATTGGGATTGATCACATGTGTATACTTGAAGTAGTTATGAACCCATGGGGAACAATATCCTACTTATTTGCAAATCTTGATTTAAATCATAGTTATAATTTTTTTATAATATTTCTATCTTCAAAACCCCCCAATTTGGAGATAACTTACCAACAAAATCTACACAACCAAAAAGCCCCATCAAAATCCATCCCAAAACCTTCGAATTTCACTCCTACTTCTTCCCCCTTAACTGCCGCCACTGCCACAACAACTCCGGCAGTCGAAAAATTGCACCATCATCAACAAACTGCTGCTTTAGCCACCAAAAACCACCATGATCAAAAAACCCCATCCAATTCCCACCCAAACTCGTTTAATTTGAAAAATAGTGCCCAAAGTCAAGGTTGTACTACCAGAAAATTGAATCGATCACTGGAAAAATTCAATCTCAATCCCAACCAAAAACTCAAGTCCAAAACATCACTTTTAGCCAAAAAAAACTTGAAAAATAACCAATACCCTACCATATCATCTAATTTTGCTAAGTTCAAACCAAATGACTCCAAAAATCCTCTCCCCATTTTCACTTCAAGTATCTTACCTCTCAATACTAAATCTCAAGTCCCTTTCCCAAATACCAATACTAATCACCCCCCTCCTCCTACCACTACCCAAACTCTAGATACTAAACTCCGAGCAAGACTTTAAACCCCCAAAATAGACCTTACAATTCCTAAGAGAACCACAAAGCAAGGACTCCCGGATGTAATGTTTAAGAGGGATGACTACATGGTTAAGATGGCTAACTCTTGTAAATTCAAAATTGTTGGCAAATTCTACTCACCGATGCCCAAGATGGAGACCATTAGCAAATGCTTTATCACTCAGACTGAGCTCATAGGCAAGGTAAAAATTACTCATTTCAATTCTCGACACATTTACATCGATCTTGATAATGAGCATGATAGAGCTACAATGCTAGATAGTAAAAGGATATATATAGAGGGAGTTATGATGAGATTTCATGTATGGACACCCACTTTTAATCCGAATGAGGAAACTCCTATTCTTCCTGTTTGGGTGGTACTTCCTGAGCTACCGTGGCACTACTACTATAAGGAATTTATTGAACACTTGTCGGTGGATGTTGGGAAAGTTCTATTTTTGGATATGGCCTTCAACAAAAAATCTAGAGAAAGTGTGGCCAAAGATAAAGTTCAAATGGACGTTACCAAACCTAGGATCAATAGTATTTGGGTTGGTTTTGACGAAGAAGATGACCCGAATGGGGAAGGAAGGTGGAAAGACATCCAGTATGAAGATATCTCTCTATACTGTAAGTACTGCAAACATCAAGGGCATACCAACATGACTTGTACCATTAGACAAAAGAGACAAGGAAAGAAGAAAGGCCAAGGAATGAGAAGAAACTGCAAAGAAAACTAGAGGAGTGGTACCAAATGAGAAATCTCACCCAACTCAGACTGATAACCCAGGTATGACTCCTAACCTTTCCTTATATACTGACAACCCTTTGCAGGTACCATATGGAGCAAAAGAGAAAGCCCCTACTAATCCAAAAGGAAGCAGCCATCAAAATCAAAATGAGAAAGACCCATAGAATCCAAATGAGATAGTCCCTATAAATCCAAAGCAACAAACTCAAAACCAAAGGAAGTAGAACAATCGCCAAATGGACAAGTTAGTAGCACAAAAACAGGTGTATGTGGCAAAGAATTCCACTCCTATAGGATCATAGGTCTTTTTTGATTTATGAGCCCACTTTAGCCTTAAAAGACCTACCAAAAGAGAATAAAAATCCCTTGATCCAAATGTTTGAGCTTAAATTGACCTTTCTTTTTGTTTACACCAATTCAGCTTCCTGCTTTTATTAAGAATGAACCTATTTTGGCCCCTGTCCCTCCTTGGATATTATGAACCTCAACTCAGGCAAATCGCCTAAGTTGAGGGTGGCTACTATAGGGGTGATTAAGAAGAGTTAGGAGAAATAAAAAATTGGATAATGAAAAAGGAAAAGAGCGGGTGTGGTATACATAATGAAAAGAAAAGAAAGAAATAAAAATTGTTGTCAAGAAGCAAGAAAAGAAAAGAAAAGAAAAGAAAAATGTGACATCAATGAAAGCTTTAATAAAGAGAAACCACATCCGTAGTTGCTAAATCAAAGAAAAGAAAACGCAGTTAAAGGAAAAAAGGAAGAAAATAGGAAAAAAAGGTGAAAAGTGGAGCCAAGAGGTGTATCGTGCCAAGGAGGGTTGAGTTACTAATTCCATATGTACCATACCCGAGCCCGAGCCTACATTATAAGCCTAGAAAGTCCTATAATGATCTTGGTTACTTGTCCAAAAGTCGAGGTATTGAAAGTAAAGGCAAGCCTATGGTATCGTATGCACACAGTTTAAATTTCTTTGTGAGAGCGAGAGAATCTTACCTAGTCTCAAGAGGAATTTATTGAAATAATCAAATACACATATGTGAGTATGGGACTCTTTGAGGTGAGAGCATTTGGTCAACAAAATAATCTGCAAATTTTCTGAGACAGTGTTATAGATTTATGTGCGTGGTTGCAAGTGACAGTGTTTTTCCATGTTTTGATTCCTCTATGATATAGTTGGAAAATTTTCATATGAATAGTGATTTGAGTTGATGTGACGAGGGAGGGGTTAGAAAATTTTGATGTGTTGAATGATTGTGACTGCCGTAAGTTTCCTAGAGTTTTTTCGATTGAAGCGTCGAAGTAGTTATTTTATTTTATTTTATTTTATCTTTGCCGAGGACATGCAAAAGATCTAAGTTGAGGGTGTTGATGTGCCGTGATTTTGCGGCACTTTCGATGCTTAAAACTAAGAGGTTATGCACATTCCGGGTATGTTTATATAGGTATGATGTTTTTTGTGCTTAATGTTGCAGGAAAACAGGTCCTAAGTGAACTGGGCAAATGTATGCTGAAAATAACTAAAAGGGTGACTACCAGGCACTTCACGAGTCGTTGGCAGGAGGCACGACTCGTTGCTGAAGCTGTGGGCAAAAGATGAAGTTTGAAGATACTGAGACAGTATACCTAACGGGTTGAGGAAATGACTCATTACATATGGTAACGAGTCGTGAAGTTAGTTGTAAGGGCTGAGAGAGAAAATCTTAACAAAGTGACTAGTAGAGTTGACGACAGACATAACGAGTCGTCACGTGATGAAACGACTCATTGGCAGATTACTGGAACCATCTGTAAGGTGCACTGGAATTTTGAAGTAGTCAGTCCATGAGGGACCTAACGACTCGTGCTCAGGCACGACGAGTCATTAGGTGACCCATTGCCACAACTGGGTACAATGCTGAGGACGACTATTTTAAGCAAGGGAAGACTCGTTAGAAGGCCCAACGAATCGTCACCAAGCCCGTTGCCACTGCCAACCTGGTTTCTAGTTTTAGTTAGGAAAAGGATTTCTTGGAACTATAAATACACAATTTAGGTTTATTTTTGTAGGAAAGCTAGAGAATAATTCAGAGAAGCCGATTATTATTAGTTTTCAAGTAGAATTTTGGTGTTGTACGATTATTCTTGAATTTGAGGATCAAAAGAAACATTGGAATTTATTCATCAACTTTGGAGTTTTATTCAATCTACTTGGTTTTTCTTCTACGATAATTTGTAAGTTGCAATTATGATTTATTCACTATTTTATGATTGTGATTATACAAACATGAGTAGCTAAACCCATAACTAGGTTTGTGGGAATCAAGATGAATTAACATACATAGGTAAAACACTTAGTGATTTTTGAACGGGGTTTAATGCATGTATTGTTTTTCCCTTCGTTTTGATTGATTCTTGACGGTTTCAAATGTTAGGACTTGCCTTATTCTTACTTATTGGACCAAGGAGGTAATGAATGGGAAAAGGGATTAACAACGGATATTTGAGGCTATCAACCCTCATCTAATATCTTGAACTTGTTCGGGGATAGCTAATTCGATATTAAGGGTGAGGGTCAATTAAAGTACACCCGTATACGAACCAAGTTGCGTGGTGATAATCATTTAGATAGGGGACCAACCATTTAGGTGAACCTAACTTACCAATATTACATGTTAAACACCGAAATAGATCACTAGTATATAAGCCTTGTGGTTATGAAGTCTTGGGGAACACAATCCTAGTCAAGTTGTTAATTGAATACAAACCGAACTTGATCTAAGCATTCAATAGTTTTACTTTTTCTTATTATTCTATTTGTTTCCCCCTTCAGAAATAAGTAACTCAATAGAAATAGCTATTCACATTAACTTATGTTCTTATCATATTCCTTGTGGGATCGACCTCAATCTTTGTTGAGTTCTATATTTGACAATTGACCGCTTATATCTCAATTGCGAGGTGTAATTTGGGTGACATCAACTATATTCAACAATGTCCTTGTCAACCAGTTGTTCTTAAATTTCCTCAAACTAAATTCGGGAATAAAATGCGTCGATTTAATTCGACATGGTTTAAGAGTTCATATTCTAGGTGGATCAAAGTATGAACGAACATGCTGTATTTTGCTTATATTGCTAGTTATTCAAAAAGACTATGTAAAAAGAAGCACATAATTATTGTTTTCACAAAAATCGATTTTAAGGCATGGTACAGAAGTTTGGAATGATTTGCTTTACATGTTGGTGAAGTAAATAGCATCCACAATAGGTGTTTCCAAGATGCTATATTTGACAAATCAATCTCAATTAATTTAAGCTGTTTTTGATAAGTAATCTGAGAAAATAAGACGTGAGCACCAGATTCGTTTAAATGCTTCAACTAATGTGGTAAGGTTCTTTTTGAAATTCGAATTGTCCTTTCAAGGTCATGATGAAAGTGAATCTTCAAAAAATAAATGCCTTTTTCTTGAATTTTTGGAATGACTTGAAAAAAATGCTTCCGAATGTGGATATTATTATATTAAAGTATGTCTTAAAAAAAATTCTACGATGACTTCTCCAAATATTCAAAAGGAGATCGTGAGTTCTTGTGCACAAGAAACCATAAAAGCTATAATTGATGACTTGGATGGAGATTATTTTGGGATATTTGTTGATGAATCCAAGGACATATCACACCATGAATAAATGACACTTGCTTTGCAGTATGTTAACAAAAAAGGCAAAGTGAATGAGAATTTATTACTATTGTTCGTGTTAGTGATACATCGGCAAAATCATTGAAGGAAACAGTATGCTCTTTGCTTTTGAGACACTCTTTAAGTACATCAAAAATACGTGGACAGGGTTATGATGGAGCTAGTAATATGCAAGGAGTGATAAATGATTTTAAAGCTTTGATTTTGTAGGAAACTCCATTGGTATATTGTATTCACTAGTTTTCTCATCAATTACAATTGATTCTTGTAGCTGTTGCCAAAAAAAATTTGCTTGTGGAAAATTTCTTTGCTACTATTTCTAATGTGTTGAATGTGGTAGGATCATCATTTAAGCGTAAAGATCAATTTGGGACCATCTAGCAGAAATATTGGAGCAACTACTAGAGAGCGGTGAAGTTCAAAGTGAAAAAGGTTTAAATCAAGAATGAGGGCTTCAAAGGCCAGGTGACACTAGTTAGGGATCTCATTTTAGAACATTGGATAAATTTGTTGTTTTATGTTCATCTATAGCTCATGTACTTGATGCGATTAAATATGGAGGTTCTAACCTCAATGATAGATTGCAAGGAGGAGCTTTTTTAAGTATGATCAATGAATTTGAATTTGTGTTCTTGCTTCACTCGATGTTGAAAATATTGATCATGTCAAATGAGTTGAGTGCATCATTACAAAGGAAAGAGCAAGATATTGTCAATGTCATGGTATTTCTTGACATTACTAAGGAAATATCGCAATTGTTGAGAGATGATGAATGGGAATCTTTGATGAATAAAGTTTCTTCATTTTGTGATAAACATGATATTTCGGTACCTAAGATTGATGAATTTTATATTCCTAAAAAGTCCAAGCGTAAATCTTATGGTGTTACTTATTCACATCACTTATGAGTCGAGCTCTTTTATGCTATAACTGACTTGCAACTTCAAGAGCTTAACAATTATTTTGATGTTGTGAGTGGTAACTTACTTCTTAGTATGGAAAGCTTGAATCCAGCTAATGCTTTTGCTAATTTTGATAAGGAAATAATGACATTAGCCAAGCATTATCCAGATGAGTTTGGTGAATCAAAGCTTCGAGATCTCAATTACCAACTTGATACTTTTTTAATACACATGCAACGTGGTGATCTTGCATTCTCTGATTTAAAAGGAATTGGTGATTTGGCAGAAGCATTGGTTAATGAAAATCCTATGGAGACTTAATCTCTTGTGTACTTACTTGTGAAGTTGATGTTGATTTTACTTGTTGCTACTACAACGGTAGAAAGAGAATTCTCATCCATGAAGCATATCTAGAATGAACTACGTAGTAATATTGGTGATGAATTTTTAAATAATTATTTAATTTGTTACATCGAGAAAGACATATTTGTAAATATAATCAGCGATGCTACCATTGAACATTTAAAATATGAAAGCACGTCGATGTCTAGTATGAATGGATGATCTACTTTTGTTATATTAGTACTAACTTAATGACTTGATCATTTTTTAAGTTTATACTGTGCTCATAATTTAATAATTTTTATGTTTTAAGAGAATTGTATGCCAAATTTTAAAACTAGTAATTGACACGACTATGTTAAAGATAATAGCGCACCCCTTATTTTTAAATCCTGGGTTCGCCTCTGCCTGTCAAATCTGTTTGTTTTGATTTTTCTTGGGGTCATTCGCATAAATGTAGGGATGGTTTTTAAATTTTTTCGTCTTAAAATTATGAAAAAAGTATAGAAAATAGACCATAAAACTAAATTAATTACATCAAAATTATACCTTCTCAAACTAATTCGTGAAATGCCCAATCGGTCCAAAGTAATTAGCATTCGTGTCCAACTATGAGTTTGAATGCCTTTTGCATATAAGTGTCTCTTTTGGTAGAGGCCCATTAGGAAGCTAAGGCGTGGGTCCTCTTGTGCACGTATTTTCCCACGATTTTCTTTCAATCCTTCATTCATGGTGGTTTCAAATTGAAAAAAGTCACAGCTTTGATAGTTCTTCCTCCTCAATGAAATAACCTCTATTAGCACATCTTTTCTATTGTTTTAAGTTTTTGTTGCATATACGGGTAAAAAACTTGGATTTTGTAGTTTATCGAATATTCAAGGCCCTGCTTTTGTTGTAGTGTGTTTGTGTGCTTTTGTTGGGTGTTCGATGGTGGGGTCATCGTCCTATAGATTTTACTAATTTTGACATTTCGTTAGATGATGGTTTAGGTGAAGAATGTCTATTGTGTCAGTGATGTTGGGTCCTTTAGGATGAATCGCAGACTGTTCCTGCAGACGATCCTAATCTTAGTTTAGGTCAATCAAACCCTAGTCATGCAAATGTTGTACCAAACATTGGTAATTTGTTTGACAAAGGTGTTAATGAGAATGTCAAAAGGAAAGAGAAAAAAATGGTAGACACTGTTCAAGTGATGAGAATTTGAGTAAGAAAAGAAAAATTGTTGTCGATACATCGGATTCTCCATGTGAATCGATTCCTCAAACAACAACTGAGATAATTCATTAAACCACCAATGAGTTTGTTGGTGATGCAGGTGATACGAATGTAACCTTTATCTATTGTATGATACTTTAATAATATATGAAATATACTAATTGAGTGTCATATAGAATTTAGTAATGGGTTGTTTGATTCTCTGTGATATGCTGGTAGTATATTTTATATACCATGGGGTAATCGTAGAGGAATATGTAGCAAGTCCTTCAGTGAAATTTAGTTTTATTTTGTTTGGGTATTGTCTTGATAAATTATTTGTATACTCATTATGTTTGCAGCAAGAATTTTTTTTACATTAAAATGGATATTGAATATAAATCAAAGATGGAATACTCCACCAATTACTCTGTAATTATAAAGTTTCATTCGAAGTTATTGAAGAAGCATATCGGTTTGTTTAGAAAAACTACTTTGGTTACTTTCTAGATTTGCCCCAAATTTTGGTGCAAGGGAGTGTTTTTCCCGACTTATTAATGAGGCAGGTGCATGATGACAAGGATAAAGTTTTGCATTTTTTTGGTTAGTGGAGTAAAACTTTGATTTGGGATGGGTGGGTTTGCCCTTATTACTGGTTTAAGATGTAAGGATAGTACATCTATTAAGGTTCCATCAGAGGTCAATCAGTTAGTGAAAATACTTTAAAGGTTCATCTAATGTTATATGGTCTCAACTAGAATCTTACTTCCTTAACAAAAAATTCAAGACGGATGTTGATGCAGTGAAGATTACAGTTATGTATTTTGCAAACACTTTCCTATTTTTTATGTCGAAGACTAGAGTTATTGATATGTCGTTCTTTCATCTGGTGAGTTCAATTTTTATCTATAGGGCATAGATGTTTTTCATGCGACATTCGAATCATGCTCCAACAAGTCTAAGACAAAGCTTGGGTCTGGGTTTTATAGGAATGGTGGAAAGTTGTCTTTACAAATTTGGTCTCCAAGTGCTATGTATTTTGAACTGGAGCATAGAGGAACAATTAAGCCATGAGTATGTTTGTTTGCGGACATTCGGCTTACAACCTAATTAGGTATCTCTATTTTAGTTTTGTATGTTATAACTTATGGTGAATTTATAATTTTTATAGTTTGATAATTGTACTTACAGGTGAAGAACATTTTCCCAAGTGATAACGAGAGAGTTTTATTAGATTTGGATGATTTAATATTTGAAAGCCCCCCTCCTGCGGCTTCTCAAAGTCAACATTTGCGTGATGGAATTTTTTGCACACAAGCGCCAAAGGTAGATATTGGTCAGAGTAGTTGAGGTAATGGAGCACCTAACAATGTGGACTTGAAGAAAGAACTCAATGATTTTCAAATTCATGTTGATGTAAAGTTTGGAGAGATTCTCCAAAGCTTTTGGTGCTTCGACAAAGAAACTAGAGGCAAAAAAATCACATTCCGTTAGTATCTATGATATACCACCTGAGTATCATAGAAGTTTGTGAGAAGTAATAAAGTCTGATTTTCTATGATATCCTGTAAGTATATGAGATATACCCTGTGGGTATCCTTCATCCTTAATGATATATTGACAGTATATTTATATACTATGAGAGTATCATATATGATTTTGAGAAGTTTTTTGTTTTTGATATATAACATATTGTGTGTTCATGCATTTTCTACTCTTTATTTTATACACAATGATAATGCTCAAATTACAGCCTTGTAAAAGTATAACACGGACGTTGTCAATAAAGAATACAACTAGGTTGAGGTCGATCCCATAGGGAATATGGTTAGGATGTAGAATAACACTAGTATTTATGCTTTTAGTACAATTATTTTCTAATGGGGGTTTTTAAAGAAAGAATCAAGTAAGAAAGTAGCAAATTATTGTTGTGATCAAGTTTATACAATTAACTAGGGAAGTTTTTCCCCTGGATTCATAACCGATTCGGGTTATTAAAATAGTGATCTATCCCAATACTTAGCCTGCAGAATGTCACGCCCCGAGTTTACACCCTGGACGGAACACGGTATTTGGAGTCACAAGTGACCCTAAATCAACCCCTGGTCTATCATACACTGGCATTCTGAGTAACATAAAAAATACATACAATGGAAGTTTAAAGCAAAAATATAAATACTTGAAAGAAGTAAAGATGGTTCATAATATTTGAAAATATTAGAAAAAAGCTACAAATCTAATAAACCAATCTGAGTCTGAAAAACAAATCTGCGTCTGAAAGCCACTATGACTGATGAGCTGCTGGGAAAGCCCCCAACTAACTACAAATCTAAATGAAAAGGAAGGGAAATATAACTGAAGCAATAAATCTCCGTCCTCGAAGAATGAGAACTCACCAACTAGAATAGCTGAAGTCTTCGGTGAGTGATCGGCTAGCAAGGCTGAGAATGAGATCCTGTAACTGTATCATAAAATGATACAACATAAAAGTATGCATCAATACTTTAAATGTGTTGAGTAAGTGAGAGAAACAAAACAAAATGGAGTAAGTAAAAAGGAAAATGCTGAACTAAAAAGACATGCAGTGACCAGCTGAAGCTACTGAACTAAATAACTGAAATACTGAGATGGTCTAAAAGACCCTGTCTGATGGTTAAAACATGTTCTAAATTTAGAAAACTGATATGAACTAAATTGAAACTGGACTATGCTGACTAGTGGAAGAGTCCATAACCGACATATAATCACATGAGCTAGACGTGGAGTTCGATGTATACACCTCATCAGTAGGACCCAAGACCCCAATATACCTTGCCAGGGTATAAAGGCATGAACTGGGTGATCAAAAGAGTCTGGGGTCAATCAGACAAATAAATACTGTAACCTACGGTGGAAACATAGATCTGGGAACCTGGGTGCGCTGGGACCCTGGTCCGCTCGGTGCTAAGTCCTACCCCTACTGGATAGTCCTAGACTGAATACTAAGCTGATAGCTCAAAAATGGGGCTCGAGACTAGTCAGGGATACATAACTGAAAGCACCCTGAGAGTCTCATCGGAATAGATTCTGAAACTGGGTTCTAAGACTAGTTAGAGTTGCTTGTCTGGAAGCATCGTAACCGTCTACAGAACACACTAAAATATGAAACTGAGGTCCTAAGGATAGCCAGAGCTATTTATATAAAGTTTCATTACCGCCTAATGGACCAATAATCTGAATTCTGAATCTGATTCTGATAACTGGGAGGTACTGCTGATACCTATGGAAATTCTGTAGTCAAACTGATCAGCTGACATTTTCTGAATGACATTGAGAATTCTAACGTTCTTACTAAAACTGAATTGACAATATTCTGATTGATATTCAGTGCTAATAACAACATGAGAGTTCCCAACATTGATAAAATCAAGCAAAAATTCGATATTAAAGCACTAATGCAGATTTCAAGATTTTCTAGTTCAAGAAATAGGGCTAAATTTCACTTCACAAGATTTAGCATTATTTCAATCACAAACTGGTGGGAAATATCTATAATTACCATGGTGTAATAATTCACATGATTTAGACAAAGTATGACCGGAAATTTCTTGATATTCAATAATTTCAAGGCTACAACTGATAGAGAAAAATAAGGAGGAATTTGGGGACACAAAGGAAGAACTATTCCCTTGTTGAATTCCAACAAACCTGGTGAAAAATCCTGAAGAATTTCTTGAGAAACTGAGGAGAAACGGTTGGCCTAGCTCTTGCTCTGAAAAACTCTGACTGAAGTTCTACGATATGTTTTCTGAAGGTATGAGTGGGGAATGAAGAAAGAAACCGTTTAACCCCTCTAATAAGTCAGAAAATATGCTTAAAATGACATAACTTAAAGTTTAGGAGGGTAATAAATTACTGAAAGACCCTTGAAAACTCACAAGGGAAAACTAATCGTCAGTCCTCAGGGTGACCTAACGGGTTGTGGTCAGTGACCACGACTCGTGGTGAAACTCGTGAGGTGCACTGACTGGAGCACACTATTGGTCATCACGAGGGACCTAACGAGTCATGGTTAGTGACCACGATTCATGGTCACCTCTCGTGGACTACACTACCTTAAACTCCATGGAGTCCCCACAGGTGATACCATGACTCGTGGTGAGGACCCGTTGGGTACACTGCCAACCCTCACTAACTCTTGACCAAGCCCTGACCACGGGTCACCTAACAGGTCGTGGCATGGACCATGACTCGTGGTAACAAGTCATTAGGTGCACTGCGTAACCTTGCCCAATTTTAAATTATTCTTGACCACGGGTCATATCACGACTCGTGGCGGTTGACCATGCCTCGTGGTCACACCCTGGTCACTCTTTTCCAAAAATTTCCACTTAAGCTCCCAGGCCTCACTACGACTCACTTAACGACTCGTGGTCTCTCCCCACGGGCCACAGAATGAGTTGTTTTGTGATCTGGTGCAGAATTTTTCCAGATTTCTCTGTTTTGAGTTCCAAGTCTAGTGTTTGAGTTTTTAGGGCATTACAATATCTCCCCCTTGGGAACATTCATCCTCGAATGTTGGAAAACACATAGGAAAGTAGAGAATGGCAACTTTTATACACGAATACTGATCATTAAAGCTGAAAACTAGTGGAATGAATATCTCTACACTGAATCACAAGTCTGAACTAAATTTACTAATCAAGCATATGAAAGAAATTGAGACATACGAACTAAAAGTAGTTTTGGGAAAGGAGTTGATACCTTGAACTGAAACTGGGTCGGAAGGGAACAAATGGGGGTATCTAGCTATCATATCCACTTCAGCCTCCCAGGTAGCTCCCTCAACATAATGATTCCTCCATAAGACCTTGACTGAAGCTACCTTTTTATTCCTTAGCTTACGAACCTGACGGTCAAGGATCTGGACTGGGACTTCCCCGTATGAGAGACTATCTTTCACTCCCACGCTGTCTAATGACACAATTGTAGTTGGATCACCAATGCACTTCTTCAATAGTGACACATGGAATACTGGGTGCATAGACGCAAACTCTAAAGGTAATTCCATCTCATAAGCTACTTTGCCAATTCGCCTTAAAATTCTGTATGGTCCCACATATCTCGGGCTGAGCTTTTCTTTCTTCCCAAATCTCATCCCCCCTTTCATGAGTGAAATTTTCAGGTAAACCCAGTCATCCACTACAAACTCCAATTCTCTTCTCCTCACATCAGCATAAGATTTCTGACAAATCTGAGTTGTTTTCAATCTTTCTCTGATGAGTTGTACCTTCTGCATAGCTTCATGAAGCGAGTCTGGCCCGATTATAGCAGCTTCACCAACCTCAAATCACCTAATAGAAGACCTGCACCTCGTACCATACAATGCCTCAAACGAGGCCATTTGGATACTAGAGTCATAACTATTGTTGTATGCAAACTCAATAAGAGGAAAGTGGTCATCCCAACTGATCTTGAAATCAATCGCGCACGCTCTCAACATATCTTCTAGGGTCTGAATAGTTCGCTCAGCTTTCCCATTTGTCTGCGGGTGAAAAGTTGTGCTGAGCTTGACCTGGGTACCAACTCCCTTCTGAAAAGACTTCCAGAAATATGAGGTGAACTGGGTAACTCTATCTGAGATGATGGATAATGGTACCCCATGAAGCCTGACCAACTCCCGGATATAAAGTCTAGCATAGTCCTCAGCTGAATCTGTAGTTTTAACTGGGAAGAAATGTGCTGACTTCATCATCTGGTCTACTACTACCCAGATGGAATCATGTTGCTGATGAGTTCGAGGTAGACCCGTAATAAAGTCCATAATTACTTCTTCCCACTTCCACGTGGGTATGCTAATATCTTGGGTCATACCTCCTGGTCTTTGGTTCTCTACCTTGACTTGCTGGCAGTTCGGGCACTTAGCTATGAATAGGGCGATGTCTCTCTTCATGCCATTCCACCAGTAAATATCCTGCAAATCTCGGTACATTTTAGTAGAACTAGGGTGGATGGAGTATCTCGAGCCATGTGCTTCAACTAATATCTTCTATCTCAGGTCACCGGCGTCCGGTACACACAACACGTCCTGGTAACGGAGCACACCATCTTCCCCTTTAGAGAAAGCCTCAACCTCTTTCCTGAGAATCGCTTCCTTAACTTTAAGTATAATGGGATCCTCATCCTGTTTGAACTTAACTTTAACGACCAAAGAGGATTGCATCACCACTCCTCCCTCAGCTGAGTCAACTAACTGCACCCCTAGCCGAGCTATTCTGTGAATATCCTTCGCCAATTCCTTTTTGCCTTCTTCAACATGAGCCACACTACACATAGACACTCTGCTTGGGGCATCAACCACCATATTGGCTTTTCCTGAGTGATATAGTATGATCATGTCATAATCCTTCAGGAACTCTAACCACCTTCTCTGACGAAGATTTAGGTCCTTCTGACTAAATACATACTAAAGGCTCTTATGATCGGTGAAAACATCCATATGAGCTCTATATAGATAGTGTCTCCATATTTACAACGCGAATACCACCGCCGCCAACTCCAAGTCATGAATTGGATAATTCTTCTCATGAACTTTGAGTTGTCTGGAGGCGCAGGCTATCACTTTACCCTACTGCATCAGAACGCAATTGAGTCCAACTCTGGAAGCGTCGCAATATACTACAAACCCATCTGATCCTTCCGATAGGGTCAACACTAGAGTGATAGTGAGTCGAGTTTTTAATTCCTGGAAACTCTTCTCACATGCATCTGACCACTGAAATTTCACCTTCTTCTGAGTTAGTCTAGTTAGAGGAGATGTTGTAGAAGAAAAGCCTTCCACAAAGCGTCGGTAATAACTGGCCAAACCCAAGAAACTTCTGATTTTAGTTGGAGAGGTGGGTCTGGGCCAGTCTTTCACTGCTGCTATCTTTTGAGGAACAACTTGAATACCCTCACCCGAGACTACATGACCCAGGAAAGTCACGAACTTCAACCAGAATTTGCACTTGCTAAACTTGGCGAACAACTGGCGGTCTCTAAGTGTCTGAAGCACTATCCTCAAGTGATTAGCATGCTCTTCCTCATTTCTGGAGTATACTAGGATTTCGTCGATAAATATAATGACGAACATATACAGATATTGCTTGAAGATTTTGTTCATTAGGTCCATAAAGGCTGTAGGGGAATTTGTTAGTCCGAAGGACATAACCAAAAACTCGTAGTGGCCATTTCGAGTCCTGAAAGAGGTTTTCGGTATGTCACACTCTCTGACTCTTAGCTGGCTATACCCCAACCTGAGATCTATTTTAGAGAAACAACTGGCTTCCTGAAGTTGGTTGAAAAAATCATCAATTCTGGGTAGGGGATACCTGTTCTTGACTGTGACCTTGTTCAACTAACGATAATCTATGCAAATTCTAAGGGTACCATCTTTATGTATCATGAATAGCACTGGAGCACCCTATGGAGAGATGCTAGGTCTGATAAAACCCTTATCAAGGAGATATTTTAGCTTCTCCGTTAACTCCTTAAGTTTAGCTGGATCCATTCTATAAGGAGGGATGGAGATGGGATGAGTATCTGGAATAAGGTCTATGCCGAAGTCAATTTCCCGTTCAGGAGGAACTCTGGGAAGATCTTCAGGGAATACATTTGGAAATTCACTGATAACAATGACTGACTAAATAGTTGGGGTCTTAGAGTCAGAATCCTTGAACCGAACTAGATGGTAAATACAACCCTTAGAAATAAGCTTACTGGCCTTAAGGTAGGAAATAAACCTACCCTTAGGTGCTGAACTATTGCCCATCCATTCTAGAGCTGGCTCATTAGGGAACTGAAACTTGATGACCCTAGTTCTGCAGTCGACTGAGGCATAACCGGAGTGTAACCAATCCAAGCAAAGAATGAGGTCAAAATTGACCATGTATAACTCTACAAGGTCAGCTGGAATGACTTTATTGAATACTGAGATTGGGCAGTTTCTATAAATCCCACTGGCTCTAACCGACTCGCCAACCGGGGTGAAGACTGAAAGTGGTTCTGAGAGGATCTCTGGACTGATATCGAACTGGACTGCTACATAGGGAGTCATGAATGATAGTGTGGACCCTAGATCAAGTAGGGCATATATATCTATGTGGAAAAGACATTACATACCCGTGACCACATCCGGTGAGTTCTCCTGACCCTGACGAGATGATAATGCATAAAAATGATTTTGGCGTTGACCGCCCTCTATAGATGATGTGTTAGCCTACTGAGTTGGTTGGTCTACTAGAGCTGCTGAGGTAGTGGATTGTGATCTCCCCAGTCTCGCTGACGGGCATTCCTTAAGCCGATGCCTAAGCTTTCCACAACCAAAATAGCCCTCGACCCTGAAGATACTCTCCTAGGTGGTTGTTGCCGCACTTGGGGAAATCTAGATACATGTTACTGACACTATAAATTTGAGACAAAGAGCCAGATGCTCCATCCCTCTGATCCTGGCGGACTGAAAGGTAAGGAGCTGGCTTAATTGGGCGTTGGATCCCTCTGCTGCTGCTGTTGTTGTGGGAGGCTGCTACTGCCAGACCTCTGGTGGCCATAATTTGATTGGACAGTCCTTTACCGCTTGTTCTTCGCTCCATGTCCCTCAGTTTTTCGGCCTCAATCTGCTGGGCCTAGACAATCAGGTTGGAGAGGTCGATATCCTTAATCAGCATCGTAGTCCTGCACTCTTTGAGGACCAGGTTTGACACCCTATTTACAAATTTTAGCATATGATCCCTTGGATCGGCCACCATCTCTGGAGCTTATTTGGACAACCTGGTGAACTCCAGAGCGTACTCTTCTACTATCCAATTTCCTTGTCTCAGGTTCATGAACTCCGCTACCTTTGTCTTCCTGAGCTCCCGAGGGAAGAATCTGCCCAGGAAGGCTGTAGTGAACTCCTCCCATTCCACCGGTCCTGCTTCCGCTGGCCTCCCCACCTTCCACTGCTCGTACCAGACTTAGGCTACCCCTTTCAGCTGGTAGGTAGCCAAGTCGGCACTCTTTGAGGTACTGACACCCATAATTCGGGTGATCTTTGAATTTCGTCCACAAATCCTTGTGGGTCCTCTCCCACCATAGATCCAGGAAAATCTGTAGGGTTCATCCGGGTGAAGTCCCGCACCCGAACAGTTTCTACGGAATCATTGTTGTTGATTGGAATCACCTGCTGGTTCACCTGGTTGGTAACAGTTTGGGCGAGCAGCTGAATGGCCGCCTTTAATTCTGCGGTAGACAACGAGTCTTCCCGAGGGGCTGCTGGGGCAGGTCGGTGAGCATTACTGACCCTTCTTCTATTACCATGTCGCAGAGGCATGATTCACTGAAATGAAATAGAGCACGAGTTAGGAGAATGATTATCGGACTGAATTTCAATGCACAATGAGTATGAAATAAAGGGAATTTTTCCTAATAACATCTCGTAGCCTCCCCGTCATAAGTGTGGCGCGCTTCACACCCATGAAGAGGACTCTACTCGATGTGGCTTTCATACATCCGAGGATAATCTAAACCTAGTGCTCTGATACCAAGTTTTTCACACCCCGAGTTTACACCCTGGACGGAACACGGTACTTGGAGTCACAAGTGACCCCAAGTCAACTCCTGGTCTATCATACACTGGCATTCTGAGTAACATAAGAAAAATACATACAATGGAAGTTTAAAGAAAAAATATAAATACTTGAAAGAAGTAAAGCTGGTTCATAACATTTGAAAATATTAGAACAAAGCTAAAAGTCTAATAAACCAATCTAAGTCTGAAAAACAAATCTGCGTCTGAAAGCCACTATGACTGATGAGCTGCTGGGACAAGCCCCCAGCTAACTCCAAATCTAAATGAAAAAAGGGAAATATAACTAAAGAATTAAATCTCTGTCCTCGAAGAATAAGGATTCACCAACTAGAACAGCTAAAGTCTTCATTGAGTGATCAGCTAGCGAGGTTGAGAATGAGATCCTGTAGCTGTATCATAAAATTATACGACATAAAAGTATGCATCATTACTTTGAATGTACTGAGTAAGTGAGAGAAAAAAACACAATGGAGTAAGTAAAAAGGAAAATGCTGAACTGAAAAGACATGCAATGACCAGCTAAAGCTACTGAACTGAATAACTGAAATATTGAGATGGTCGAAAAGACCCTGTCTGATGGTCAAAGCATGTTCTAAATTTTGGAATACTAATCTGAACTAAACTGACTAGTGGGAGAGTCTATAACTGACATATAACCACGTGAGATAGACGTGGAGTCTGATGTATACACCCCATCGGTTGGACCAATTAGGCCAATAAATACTGTAACCTACAGTGGCAACGTAGTTCTGGGAACTTGGGTGCTCTGGAACCCCGCTCCGCTCGTTGCTAAGTCC
This sequence comes from Datura stramonium, assembly GCA_018107945.1. Lineage (NCBI taxonomy): Eukaryota > Viridiplantae > Streptophyta > Magnoliopsida > Solanales > Solanaceae > Datura > Datura stramonium. The sequence goes on from JACEIK010007822.1 coordinate 27,197, forward strand.
TACTCCTACTGGATAGTCCTAGATTGAACACTAGGCTGATAGCTTGAAGTTAGGGCCCGAGACTAGTCAGGGATACATAATTGAAAGCACCTTGAGAGTCTTATAGGACCAGATTCTGAAACTGGTTTCTATGATTGGTCAGAGATGCTTTTCTAGAAGCGTCGTAACATCTACAGAACACACTAAAATCTGAAACTAGGGTCCTAAGGCTAGTCAGAGCTATTTATATAAAGTTTCATGACCGCCTAGTGGACCAATAATCAGAATTTTGAATCTGATTCTGATAATTGGGAGGTACTGCTGACACCTCGAGAAATTTTGTAGTCAAAATGATCAACTGACATTTTCTTACTGACATTGGGAATTCAAACATTCTTACTAAAATTGAATTCTGATTGAAATTCAGTGCTACTAACAACATGGGAGTTCCCAATACTGATAAAATCAAGAAAAAATTCGATATTCAAGCACTAATGCAGATTTTAAGATTTTCTAGTTCAAGAAATAGGGCTACATTTCACTTCACAAGATTTAGCATCATTTCAGTCACAAACCGGTGGCAAATATCTATAATTACCATGGTATAGTAATTCACATGATTTAAACAAAGTATGACTAGAAATTTCTTGACATTCAGGCAAACAATCTGCAAGCCTTTTGGAAAAATTGGGAATTGATTTACCTTCAGGATAGAAATATACCTGAAAGTCGTATTAGTCATGTGTGGAATCGGTTTTGTATAGCTAGAACTTGAA
>JACEIK010007822.1:38238-52311 GCA_018107945.1 Datura stramonium
GACTTGGTGGAGCAAGAACGTGGGTTACAGGCAGTTTTGAGGACGAAACTTCTTAGGGTTTTCTCTATCCCTTTCTTCTTCCTTTCAATTGTTTGCATGAGTTCCATTCATTTAATGATGTTCAATCCACAAATGAGTGGCTAATTCCCTTTCTTGCTGCGGTTATGAACTATTGTATTGAAATGTAATTATTGAATTGCTGGTTTATTTCATCTTTTCTTCTATGGCTGTTCTATTTAATTTCTTGTTCTTACTACGTTAATATCTGGCCAATGTTAATGTAAATCCAAAAAGTCCGGTTTCACCCGAGAGGGCAAGAAACTGGAAAGTTGTGAATTAGGCCAATGTTAATGTAAATCCAAAAAGTCCGGTTTCACCCGGAGAGGGCAAGAAATTGAAAGTTGTGAATTAATAGGATATGATCTTTTCTTGGTTTGGAAAAATTGGGAATTGATTTACCTTCAGATAGAAATATACCTGACAGTCGTATTAGTCATGTGCGGAATCGGTTTTGTATAGCTAGAACTTGAATTTCTTCTATCACGTCAATTAGGTGGAAGGCTCATGATTCTTAAGTTAGTTAAATACGAGAGTTTTAATCTGAAGGCATAAGTTCCGACTAGCAACCGGGAGAAAAGATAAACTATAAAATATCAATAGTTAGTTTCTTTTACATGTTCTTTGTAGCTCGCATGCTCACATTCATAGTTCAGACTCAACTGTATAAAAATTTTACTTTAGCATAAAAACATACTTTTTCAAAAATACACAAACTTTTCTTTTACACTGTTGTCTTCATTGTTGTAGTGGCAGTAACAACACTTAAAACGGTTTCACCCCGTATTCCTGTTCCTGTGGGTTCGACATTCCGGTTCTTAAAAAGAGCCACTATATTACTTGCACGACCCGTACACTTGCGGGCTCATCAGGAAGCTTTTATACACCTGGCTGGCTCTAACTGACTCAGCAACTTGGGTGGAAACTGAGAAGGGTTCTGATAGGACCTCTGGACTGATGCTGAACTGAACTGCTACATATGGAGTTACAAATAAAAGAGTAGCTCCTGGATCTAGGAGGGCCTACACGTCTAGGTGAATGGAATACCTTGAGCTGTGTGCCTCAGCCAAAATCTACTGTCTTAACTCACTAATATCTGGCACGCACAACCTTCCCTGGTAACGGGGCACTCCATCTCCCCCTTGGGAGAAAGCCTCAACCTCTTTTCTGAGAACCGCTTCCTTGAGTTTAAGTAGAACGAGGTCTTCATCTTGTATGGAATTAACTTCTATTACTAAGGATGGATCCGACCCGCTTTTCCTTACCACGCCACCTTCAATTGAATCCACCAACTGCACCCGTAACCGGGCTAGCCTGTGAACTTCTTTCGCTAGCACCCACTTGCTTTCCTCAATGTGAGCTACACTTCCCATAGACTGCCTACTTAGGGAGTCAGCCACCACGTTGGCCTTACCCGGGTGATAAAACACACTCATGTCATAATCTTTCAGGAGCTCTAACCACCTCCTCTGTCGGAGGTTCAGGTCCTTCTGGCTGAATAGGTACTGAAGAATCCTGCGATTTGTGAACACATCCACGTGAGCTCCGTACAAGTAGTGCCTCCATATTTTTAATGCGAATACCACCGCTGCCAACTCCAAGTCATGAGTTGGATAATTCTTCTCATGGACTTTGAGCTATCTGGAGTCATAGGATATCACTTTTCCCTGCTGCATTAAAATGCAACCAAGTCCAACTCTGGAGGTGTCACAATATACTAAAAACCCATCTGTTCCTTTTGGCAGGGTCAAAACTGGAGCAGTAGTGAGTCGAGTCTTTAACTACTGAAAACTCTTCTCACACTCATTCGACCACTGAAATTTTACCTTCTTCTTGGGTTAATTTGGTCAGAGGGGTTGCGATGGAGGAGAAACCTTCAACAAACCGTCGGCAATAGCCTGCTAAGCCCAAGAAACTCCTTATCTCAGTAGGAGAGGTAGGTCTGGGCAATTCTTCACTGATGAAATCTTGTGAGGATCTACTTGTATCCCCTCACCTAAGACCACATGACCCAAGAAAGTCACAGACTTCAACCAGAATTCGCACTTGCTGAACTTGGCGAATAACTGGCGACCTCTAAGAGTCTGTAATGCTAACCTTAGGTGATTGGCATGCTCTTCCTCATTTCTAGAGTACACAGAATGTCATCGATAAATACGATGACGAAAATATTTAGGTACAGCTTGAAAACCCTGTTCATTAGGTCCATGAAGGCTTCTGGGGCATTTTTTAACCCAAAGGACATAAACAAAAACTCGTAATGACCATACCGAGTTCTGAATGCTGTCTTCAGTATGTCACACTCTCTGACCCTTAACTGATTGTATCCCGACCTGAGATCGATCTTGGAGAAATACCTGGATCCCTGAAGCTGGTCAAACAGGTCATCAATTCTAGGTAGGGGATATCTATTCTTGATTGTGACTTTGTTCAACTGACGGTAATATATGCACATTCTGAGGGTACCATCTTTCTTACGCATGAATAGAACTGGAGCACCCCAGGGAGAGATGCTGGGTCTAATGAAATCCTTGTCAAGAAGATCTTTTAGCTGCTCTTTCAACTCCTTAAGCTCAGCTAGAGCCATTCTATAAGGAGGGATGGAGATGGGCTGAGTGTCAGGAAGGAGATTTATTCCGAACTCTATTTCACGCTCAGGGGGAACTCCCTTAAGATCTTCAGGAAATATATTTGGGAATTCGCTGACAACTGGAACTGACTGAATGATTGGGGTCTTAGAGTTTGAATCCTTGACCCGAACCAAATGATACAAACATCCTTTGGAAATGAGTTTCTGGGCCTTAAGGTAGGAAATAAACCTACCCTTAGGTGCTAAATTGTTGCCCGACCATTCTAAAACTGGCTCATTAGGAAACTAGAATTTGACAACTCTAGTTCTGCAATCAACTGAGGCATAGAAGGAGTGTAACCAATCCATACCGAGGATAAGGTCGAAGTAGACCATGTCCAGCTTTACAAGATCAGTTGGTATGACTTTACTCAAGATTGAGACTAGGTAGTTTCTATACACCCGGCTGGCTCTAACTGACTCTCCAACTGGGGTGGAGACCGAGAAGGATTATGATAAGACCTCTGGACTGATGTCAAACTAAACTACTACATATGGAGTTACAAACGAAAGAGTAGCTCCTGGATCTAGGAGGACATACACGTCTAGGTGAAAGAGACGTAACATACTAGTATCTACGTCAGGTGAGCTTTCCTGATCCTGACGAGAAGAGAGAGCATAAAAATGATTCTGGCGTTGACCGCCATCTGTACCTGATGGGTTGGCCTGCTGAGCTAGTCATCCTGTTAGAGCTGATAAAGTCGTGGATTGTCATCTTCCTCGCCCTGCTGATGGGCACTCCCTCAGCCTGTGTCCAAGCTGTCCACACCCAAAGCAGCCCTCTCATCCCTGAAGGCATTCTCCTGGATGATTCCTACCACACTTGGGACAAGCCGAATACTTGTTTCCTATATTGTGGACTTGAGATTGAGTTCAAGAAGAACCACCTCTCCGATCTTGGCGGGACCGAAAGGTTGGGGCGCTGGTTAAGCTAGGTGCTGGGGCTCTCTACTGTTGCTGCTGTGGGCGGCTACCAATGCCAGATCTCTGGTGGCCAAAATCTGTTTGACCAATTCTTGCCTGCTTGTTCTTATGTTCCTTATCTTTCAGCTTCACTACCTCAATTTGATGGGAATACGTAATTAAGCTTGAAAGGTCCATGTCCTAGATTAGCATTGCTGTCCTGCACTCCTTGAGGACCAAATTGGATACTCCATTTATGAACTTCAACATGCGAGCCCTTGGCTCGGCCACCATCTTTGGAGCATACTTTGATAGTATAGTAAACTCCATAGCATACTCCTCCATTTTCCGGTTCCCCTACCGTAGGTTCATAAACTCTGCCATCTTAGCCTCCCTCAACTCTCGAGGAAACAACCTATCCAGAAAAGTTGTATGAAACTCCTCCCACTCAACCGATCCTACTTCTGCTGACCTCCCCTCCTTCCACTGCTCGTACCAAACCTGGGCTACCCCTTTTAGCTGGTAGGCGTCCAAGTCAGCACTCTCGGAGGAGCTGACACCCATGATCCGGGTGATCTTTCTGATCTCGTCTACAAAGCCTTGTGGGTCCTCTCTCACCTTTATTCCATGAAAGTATGGAGGGTTCATCCGGGTGAAATCCCACGCCTTGGCAGTAGCTGCAGACCCATTTATGGCTACTGGAACCACCTTCTAGTTCACTTGATTGGTAACGGTCTGAGCAAGCAACTGAATGGCTGCCCTGAATTCGGCGGCAGACACAAAGTCGTCCTGAGGAATGGTCGGAGTTGGTGGAACGGGTCTGTTGGCATTTCTAGCTCTTTGTCCATTTCCATGTCGAGGAGACATTGTTCACTGAAAGGAAATAGAACATGATTTAGAAGGACGACTTTGGAATTGGACTTTAACGCACGATAAAGAGCATGAACAAAAAGGGACTTTTCTTAATAACATCTCGTAGCCTCCTCGTCATAAGTGTGGCGCGCTTCACACCTATGAAAAGGACTCTACTCGATGCAGCTTTCAGACTGTACGAGGATACTCTAAACCTTTTGCTCTAATACCAAGTTTGTCACGCCCCTAACCTACACCATGGGCGTAACACGGTACTTGAAGCCACAAGTGACCCCAAGGCAACCCCTGGTCTATCATACACTAACATTCTGAGTAAACATGCACAACAGAAGTTTTAAATAACAAATTTACCAATTTAAGAATATGTAAATACTGAAAGTAATATATCTGAAATTCAACTCTGAAAGACAATTCTTGTCTGAAAGCCAACTACTGAGGAGTTGCTGGGATAGGCCTTTAGCTGACTCTAAGTCTATAAAAAACCATAACCAACAGAAGTAAATAAACAAGGCCCTTGAATGATGAGGACTCACACTCTGATCTGTAGAAATAGAATGCTCTGAAACTGACGTAAGTATCTGTGCTGGATCTGAGAATCTGCAACTGTATCATGAAATGATACAACATGAAAAACATGCGTCAGTACTTTGAATGTACTAAGTAAGTGGGAGAAACATACTGAATATAAAGTCTTCTCTAAAAATGACACGCCATGACCAACAAGTAACTGAACTAAAATACTGATCTAATTAGAAATGGTCAAGACAACCTTGTCTAATGGTCAAGGACATGCCCTAAGTCTGGAACACTGAATCTGAGATACTGTTCTGAATTGAGTTGCTTATTATGATACTGGACTGGACTAACTAGTGGGAGAGTCTATAACTGACATTTAACCACGTGAGCTAGACGTGGAGTCCAATGTATACACCCCACCAGTAGGACCTAATATACCTTACCAGGGTATAAAGTCATGAACTGAGTGATCACAAAAATATATCTGGGGCCAATCAGGTCAAGTAATACTGAAACCTACGCTACAACGTTGTTTTGGAACCTGAGTGCGTTGGAACCTCAACCCGCTCGGTGCTAAGTTCTGCTCCCACTGGAAAACCTAAACTGGACTACTAAACTGATAGCTCGAAACTGGGGTGCAAGACTAGTCAGGGACGAATCACTGCATGTACCCTGCGAGCCTTATTGGACCAGATTCTAAAACTAGGCTCTAAGACTAGTCAGAGTTTCTTATCTAGAAGCGTCGTAACCGTCTACAAAACAACTAATAACTGAACTGGGGTCTTGGGGCTGGTCAGAGCTATAACTGAATTTCATGACCACCTAGTGGACCAAATAACTGGAATCTGAATGTGAGTTTGAAGAACTAGGAGGCACCACTAACCCCTCACAAATAAACTGGAGTCCAACTGATCAGTTGACATATTTCTGGACAATACTGAGGTTGCTAAAATCTAATTGAAGCTAGGCTTATATGATTATGACTGAGACTAGCCTAATAGAGTTCTGTGTTCTAACTAACTGAATTTCTAAGCAGCTAATAGAGATCTCATTCATGCCGAAAACATGGACGAATTCATACTATAAGGAAATTTCAAGAATCTGAGAGTTTCATTCAATAGAGAAAAAGTCATTCTCATTCCTGGGATATTTACCCAACACATACGAATAACATGAAAATTCTAGGAAATCAACCCAAAGAATTTTTCATTCACTAGAGGGAATTTAACAAGTAAAAACCATTACTCAAAATTTAGGGCTCGATTTCACTTTTGTAATAATACTGAAAATTTGACAAGGAACTGATGAAGATCATATTAGCAATAAGTTTAAACATTGGTCTGAGGGAAATCAACGAAAATAACCATGAATACTTCTCATACTTGAAAGCTCAAGGCTTAAAATTGATAGAAGAAATTGAGGAGGGCTTTGGGGATGCAAAGGAAGGACAATCCCCTAGATAAAACCCCACATACCTGATGAAGAACCCACGAAAATCTTCAGAACTTGAGGAGAAGAAAGTTGCCCTAGTTCTTGCTCTGTGAATTCCTGAGAGAACCTGCAGTCTATTTTTCTGAGTGCTTGAGTGGGGAATGAGGAAAAGGACCCATTACCCCCACTAAAACGTCTGAAACCGAAGTCAAAACGACGTGGTTTAAGGCTTTGGAGAATAGGAAATTACTAAATAGCCCTTAGAAATTTGCTGCGAAAAAACTGTCAGGTGTCCTTAACGGGTGACCTAACGACTCGCTACCAGGTCCAACGAGCCGTTGAATCCTCTCATTAAGTTCACTGGAAAATCTCTATTGACTCTTGATGGGCACATGATGAGTCGTCATGACTGGGAATGATTCGTCGTATCGTCCGTTGGGTACACTGGTAAGGAAGCTGGAAAGGACTGGAGACGAAGGACCTGACGAGTCGTTACTACTGATGAAGACTCATGGTGACCTTCTATCAAGCACACTGTCTACTTCTCAAATTCTAAAACTCCAGCTTTGTAACGGGCGACTTAACGAGTCATGCGGCCCAATAATGACTCGTAGCGTCATCCGTTGTGAAAAACACTAACTCATCATCTTGGCATCCTTCTCACGGCTTACCTGACGAGTCATTGGGTCCCTTAACGACCCATCAGATTGGTCATTCTGCAACTTTTCTGCAGTTTTCCAGATTTTTTGAATTAACTCTTGAATATTGATTTTGAGCTTTCGGGGTATTACGGACAACACCAGACTATGTATGCCTTTAGGCTCCTTAGTCTTCTTCACATCAAGCCATTTCAGTTCATACCTTGGTCTATAATCAACCTCGTCCTCATCAATTTGTTGCTCCTCAAAAATCGGGTCAAGCGACCCCTAAAACTAAATCTTTTCCCTTTCTTCACCCTTGGCCTTTTCAACATATTCTTAATCATCACACCAACATTAACTGGCCTCCCAGTACTCAATGCATATACAGGATGTACCCTCTCCCTCTTAACATGAGTCATGTGCTTTGCGGGCACCAAACAAGCAAAAATTTTTTTAAACCAAATTCTAACTTCCCTACTCATATGTGCATAAGGGAAAGACACATGATACCCATACTGTTGGTGGTGGGCCCACCTTGTAATCAAATTTGGGCCACTGAGAGTATGTCTAATTTCTCTATAGGAGGGTCTCAAAATTAGGTATTTGAATGGTTGTGGGTTAATATAAGGAAAACCAAGTAATGTATTCAAAATAGCGGGCGAAAAATTCACAATTTGACCTCTAATTTTAAGTTGGTTTGACGTGTCCTTAGGATCCCAATTTACTAGAAATTCCCTCACCATATTCAAACTACATTCACCCAGATCATTAGACACAAATTCTGACCTAAGAGTATGCAATCTTTCAACAATATGCGAAAATTCGGATGCCAAGCTATTTCTATCAATAAATAATTTTTGTAAATATTTTGACTCTTTGTGCTCTTTAAACCACTTCTTACCTTCATACTCCGTGACCCAACGGAGCCCGTAATGCCTTGGTGGTTGTGGTGGCATGCTTGCGTCCTCATTGGGAGCTTCTTGACCAATCCTAGATCTGTTGTTTCTATGGTATCAAGAAGCCACACCCTTCCCCTTGCTATCTTTTGGAGCCATTGCTGGTGAAATTTCAAGAAAAATGATGTCTTCTATGATTTGGGTGAGGAAATTTGGAGGAATTTGTGAGAAAGATAAAGTTTCTGGAGAAAATTTTGATAGAAAAATGTGGTGTGCGACGCGCCTTAGAAAAGAAGTGGGAGAAAAAAATTACGTTTTACACTTTCAAAGAACCTACCTTTTCAAGTTTGACTATCTTTGATCGAAAAAGTTTTGCCCAAAATACCCACTTGCGTGTCGCACTGCCAGGAACGTTGGACTGGTGCTGCATTGCGACACTACTTGTGCAGGTTGGCCGACACATTACGCTGGTCTATACACTGCAGTGCCCGTGCGCCGTGCTGCCAGGTATGCTGCAGTGCCAACTTTTTCTCACACCCCATTTTCAACTGCTATGCGTAAATATTCCTTCATGGTTTATGAAATAACTCCGACACGTTTGAACACACATATCAACTCAAAAAAATCAAAAATGAAATGACCTTGGGTTGCTCCCAAATAGCGCTTGATTTAACATCGCGACACGACGCAGGTATCTTGATTACTCAGTATTCATCAAGATACCTGTTGGGTTCATGGTCACATGCAATGACCCTTATTCCGAGGGTTGGGAACAGTGTCACTAGGCAAAGTGCTCTTTTGCATCTTATTTAGTGCTGTCGAGATTTGCCCACCTACTGCTCTAACTGCTTTATGGAGGTCGAATGTGAGTCCACCAATTAATTCAATTTTGAAGGATCACCCCTCATCTCTTTGACTCCTACATTAGAGGAATCGACCTTTTTCATCATTAACTCATCATGTCCTCTAATCTTGCGGTTCCAAAGTCATTCACAGTAGGCTCTCTTGCTCTTGGAGGAACATACACTCTATTTCTATCATTATTTGGGGCCTCTCTATACTTCGATTCACCTTGGTCCTTATCTCTAGCCGAGAATGATCGTAATTGTTTCCATAGTAGTTTCAACCTTGATTTCCTTGGCCTTGATGCTAAGAATATTAGTTAGACCCATGGGTGTTAGCCCGGAAATCCTCCTGATTGTTCACAAAGTTTGCTTCCTCTTCTATATCAGGGTAATGATCCTCATACCTGGGTCCCTTGTCTTGTGAATTAGCCGTATGCACCCTCTATGTATTCAGTGTGGTTAGGTGCTTAGTGATCACTTTCAGCTGGGTCTTGAGATGAGTCATGTCTTGGTCACATTCTTCTTCCTATTTCCGCTACTCTGTTGTCATCACTCTTGAATAGTTTACTGTAGTAGCCTCAGATTCTATGGTGTGTGATGTCCTTTTGGTTTTCATCTTATCCAGTATTTCACTGGCTTTTGCAAAAGTGTGGGTCATTATGGACCCCTCAGCTATCCGATCTACTACAACTTTGTTTGAGGCACTCAGTGACCTATAGAGTACTTCCAAAAGGACCTCCTCAGGAAGCTTATGATTAAGATGTTGCTTCAATTTCTTCTTGAATCTTAACAATGCCTCATGTAGAGCTTCCTAGGCAATTGTCTAAAGTTATTAATTTCATCTCTCAACTGAATCATCCATGAGGGTGGGAAGAACCTTTATAAGAAAGCTGCAGTCAGCTCTGTCCAAGTAGTAATAGACTCGTCTGGAAGCTCATTCAACCACAAAGTAGCTTCCACCGCTAGTAAGAACAAAAATAATTGGGGTCTAGTAGCTTCTTGAGAAACTCTAGGAAGTCTGTAGGCATTACAGATACCGGTAAAATTTATCAGATGCTGGTTTGGATCTTCGTCAAGCAAACCATTGAACAACCCTTTCATGCTCAACAACTAAACCATTGTACTAGTCACATTGAACTTAGCATTCGCTGGTAGTAGGGCTTGAATAATGGCTCTCATATAACCAACTTCCTTTTGCTCAAAGCCCCCTTGAAGAGCACATTTCATACATCATTACGTCCATGATGACGAGGGTGATTTTGTCGATTCCTTTCTTCCAAAGCAGTAGTAAAATTCTCAGCCTCAACTCTCCTAGCTGCTTCAACTTGTCGGGCCTCCTCCACTAGGCGTGCAACTTCGGCTCTTTCCGCCTCAGTCATCTCCTCCAGTGAGAGATTAATCTATGCCATAGGGTTTGCCATGCTAACTTGTGAAAAAAAACAAAAAGAAAATAAACATAAATCACTAAATAAAGACTACAACTCAAATTTAAAAATTAATTAACTATTTCAACACCGTATCCCCTGGCAACGACACCAAAATTTGATCACGCCCAAATTGCACCTTGCAATTAAAGTATAAAGTGGTTGTTGTCAAATATAATAACCCAACTTAAGTTGGGATCGATCCCACAGGGAATATGAAAGAAATAATATGTTAACGATGATTAAATTAACCTGTAGCCAATATTTTGGAAAAAGGGTTTGCAAATAAAAAGAAGAAAATAATTCTAACAATGATTGGGTTGTTATCAAATTATTGAGAAAAACTAGGATTGCGTTCCCCATGATTCTATAATGTAGTATGCTTATTTTATAAGTTATCTATCCTGGTGAATTTTGTGTAAGACTGATAATAAACTTCGTCTAATGTCTCTCGACCTACATAGATGAAATTCACCTAAATCTTCTTGAACTTTAGGTGTGTATATTTTTCCCTTTCCATAAGTCTTGGTTTAACTATCCTAGGTTAGAGCACAAGTTAATTAGATGAGGGTAGGTAGCCTCAAATTACCACTTTTATTCTCTTTCCTAACATCAATCTCTTTGGTCGAGCAAGTTGAAGATACATGCGATTAAATATTAAAATGAAGAGAATAATAATCCACCCAATGCACCATTCAAGAATTACTCTTTTATTTTTCCTACTTTCATTAATCCATTATGGTTCCCATAACTCTAGCTTAAGAGATTTAGCCGCTCATGTTTATAAAAATAATAACATAAGATATAGAAGAAATCATAACGAAACACTTACTATAAAATGAAATTGTTTAACAAATCTCCAAATCTATATTGAATCACAAGAACTTGATGAATTCTCCAATAAATATACGACTAAGCAATCACAAATTCGTTGTTGGACTATAATTGGACTATTTCCAAAAAAGTGCATGCGTAAAGCATACTAAACAAGGGTATTATAGTAGTAGATTAAGCCTTCATTGTTCCTGCTTGGATTGGAATTGGATTTTATAGCTCCCATTCCTACTTGAATTGGGATTGAAATCTGGCCACACCTGGACACTACCTGCACGTCGTGCAGGCCATAGTGCCACATTCTTGGTGTATCGCGCTGCTCCCTACACCAACCCTGCCTGTGCATCGTGCAGGCCATAGTACTGCTATGCCTATGCGGTGCCATCTTTTACTATATTCATTTCCTCAACCCCGTTTTTCCATACTTTCTCTTTTTAACCACAACTAAGTCCAAATCCATCACTTTAATACCTGGAAATATCTAATCATGTGTGCTAGCTCTTTTTCACATAAATCACATAAAACACAAGAAAATACGCATAATTATTCTCAAAACATAGCTAAGCATGGGAAAAATATGGTTAATAAATGCGTAAATACCCTACATCAGTACTCTATATATCTCGGAGTCACCAAGATGTATCATGATTGAAGCGATACTATTGGTGGAGTGGGATGAAAAGAAATATCGTTGAGCATGTTGCCTAATGCCTAAACTGCCAACAAGTGAAATATGAGCATTAGAAACCTGGGGGAGTATTGTAGAGAATGTCCATCCTCGAGTGGAAATGGGGGCAGATAGCTATGGACTTGGTGGTTGGCCTTCTGAAGACATGGGGAAGTTTGACTCCATCTTGGTCATTGTTGACAGACTGACTAAGTCTGCCATTTCTTGTCTATTCAGGTGACTTACAATGTAGAGAGGCTGGCCAAACAGTATGTGAAGGAGGTAGTTTAGTTGCACAGGGTGCCAGTATCGATCATCTCAGACAGAGGTACGCAGTTCATTTGCCAGTTTTGGAGGACCTTCCAAGTTGAACTAGGTACCAGGATGGATTTGAGCATGGCATTTCACCCGCAGATGGATGGACAGTTAGATAGAATGATCTAGGTGTTAGAGGACATGCTTCGGGCCTGTATGATCGACTTTAGGGGCCATTAGAATAAGTTCTTACCTTTGGCGGAGTTTTCATACAACATCAGCTATCACTCAAGTATTGGTATGGTTGATTTTATATCGGAGGAAATGCAGATTCCCTATCAGCTGGTTCAATGCATTCGAGGTGAGACCATTGGGCACTGATTTTCTAAAAGAGTCCTTGTAGAAAGTCAGGGTGATTCAGGAAAGGCTTGTGGCATCTCAAAACAGGCAAAAGTAGTATACATATCAGAAGGTGAGGGATATGGATTTCATGGTAGGAGAACAAGTCTTTCTCAAGGTTTCCCCCATGAACGGAGTGATGCGGTTTGGAAAACAGGGCAAGCTTAGCCCAAGGTACATTGGGCCATTCAAAATTATTCGGTGTGTGGGAGAGGTATCTTATGAACAGGCCTTGCCTCCAGGTTTGTCTAGAGTACATCAAATATCTTATATCTCCATGCTGAAGAAATACCATGGGGAGGGTTTTACATCATTCAATGGGATTTGGTGTTTCTTGACTAGAACCTATCTTACGAGGAAGAGCCTATGGCTATATTAGACAGGGAGGTCCACAAGTTAAGAAAAAAAAAGATCACAATAGTAAAGGTCTAGTGGAAGAATCGTCCTGTAGAGTAAGCCACTTGAGAGACCGAAGTAGACTTGTGAGACAAATACCCCCAATTGTTTGTAGAATCAAGTCTTTTCCTTTTCTTTCTTTCTTTGGCCGTTCAGGATGAACGGTATTTTAATTAGTATCTAATGTAACGACCCATCTATCGTTACGGGGAACTAAGTCCAAAACACCCTATTTTTGCTTAGGTGCACAATGAAAAGTGTTGGGGGAGTGGTAATTAGACTTGGGTTTGAGGAATGGAAAAGGTGCAACAAAATTTTTAGCTACTAATTAATGCGGACCGCTGCAGCGGTGGGAGTGCCACTGCAGTGAGACCGTCATGACAATCGGTGGTTCGCCATGATGGAAGGGGATGACTAGCTATTGGGTATGCTGTGGCGGGGTCCTGGTTTCCATAGTGGGTCTTCTGCAATCAAAATACGACTGCTGTAGCGGACGATAGGAGGCAGTAAGATGGTTTAAGAGGGGATTTCGAGGTTTTTCACCCCATTACTCTAAGGCACGAACTTTTAGAAGTTAAGGGAGATCTTTCCAAGGGCAGAACAGTTCTTCTTCCCAAGGTAAGGTTATGGCTTATTCCTTCTACATTCAATTCTCTAACACTATTGAATCAGGGGGGACCTCTAATGGTGGAACTTTTAAAACAAAGAACCCTAGGTTGATAGAAACTAGGACTAATTGAAGGAGAAGGGCTGAGTGTTGATTACTAGACCTAGGAATGAGTAATGAACACTAACTAGATCTAATATGGTTCTACAGACCTAGGAATGAGTAATGAACACTAACTTGAGCTAATGTGGTTGTAGAACCTTGTGTATTCTAGACTTCGAGACATAGAACTCAGTGAAGTTGGAAACTTGAACCTTAAAAATTGCTTTAAGGGGGTTGGAAGGGTAGAAAACTGCTAGAACTAGAATGAAATGACCATTACAAGACTATGTTTTCATAAATTACTCCTTGATCACAGAATTAGACCGTAAACAAGGGTAGAATTGGATGGGTTGAACTTTCTAAGACCCTTATTTGAAGAGTAGTTAATGAAGCACTCTTGTGACTGTTGTTCATAGATTTTGAGCGTTCCGAGGTTTTGATGAAAGGCAAGGCTCCAGCAAAGTAATTGGCATTTGAATCCTCTTGTCGAGGTAGGTTATGGTTTCACAGGGAGTTAGACTTTATATTATAGTCTGTATATTTGTGGAATGATAACGTGCTTGGTTAGTCATCAGACACTAATTATTGTTAATAATAT
>JACEIK010007822.1:59902-70447 GCA_018107945.1 Datura stramonium
CCAGTCCCTGTGGGATCGATACTTGGCTTACTTGAGCCACTTACTACTTGTTCGACCACGTGCACTTGCGTGTAGTCATCCAGACAGCCGAACACTAGCTTTAGTAGTCCCGGTGGACAACTTTGGTGTAAAAGACATCCTCAATTATGAAGAAGTACCAGTGGAAATATTAGATCGTCAAATCCGTAAGCTAAGGAAAAAAGAAGTAGCTTTAGTTAAAGTATGGGCATGGTTCGTTAGGTGGGACCATGAGTCGTGAAGTGACTCGTGGTAAAGATGGGCATGGTAGAGTATTGGGAGGCCACGGGGGTGACCACGAGTCGTGGTCAGACCTCACAACTCGTGAGGTAACCCGTGGCGAGGATGGAATTCATGGCTTGGGATATGAGGCAGTAGGGACCATGGGTGGTGACCATGAGTCGTGGTCAGCAACCACGATTCGTGGGGTCCCTCGTGGAGTCCCCTAAGCTTGTTTGGGAAGTAGACATCACGGATCCCCGCCACGAGTCGTGCCCCTTGGCAATGGCTAGTGAGGTCCCTCGTGGGGACTGGCAACCAAAAATTTTTGCATTTTTAGTAAGGGTGTTTTCGTAATTTCTAAACTCCTAAGGCCTAAATTATTTTGTTTTATGGTCTGGATAAAGTCTTTTCAGGGGGATTAGTCCATGTTAAGCCTCATTCATGCGTGCAAGAGTATAGAGAGGAGTCTAGAAGGTGATTCAAGGTTTTCTTCCCCAATTTCTCTCAATTCCATCTTGGTCTAGCAAGGGAAGTTAAGAACCAGATAATCCCAAGTATGTAAGGTTATCAATGGGTGAATTCTTCCACACCCATGCTCCTACTCTATGATTTTACTTAAAATTTATCAAAAACTCATGGGGTTTTTTTATTTGATTATATAAATTCTAATGATTTAATTATGGGTTTTGTGATTTTGAAACATTATCATAATCTATGGATTTTGATCATATTTTTGAGATTTAAATTGATTATAATATTGTTGATTTTGATTTTCTAAGCAGTTAAGCTTAATTATGCATGCCCCATAATGAATAGATTTATGACCTATTATCCCATCGATGTTCTTACGAGCCCATCATGAATTATGTTCTATATTATTAATTTATTATGTTACCCATTATGATTTTATGAAATTCAAGCTATGTACATGAACTACAAGTATGTATGAATATTATTATTCATGAATTATGTTTTTGGCCGACTCATGGGCCTCATGCCATGGCTAGATCGCATATGTTAAATCATGTTTACGATTATCACTATTTAACTAGTCCATGAACTCATGTATGTATTATTATGAGCGCTATATATGTTTTGGGAGTAGTAACGAACACAGAGTAGGTTCCGGGCTCTGGTTAAGCCTCAGATCTCATGAACTACGTGACACTGTAGGTATGTTGGGACCCCTTTTCATTTTAGTCCCTGGCCCAAATGGCCCTTTTCATGGTGATATAACACTTTCATGGTTCTTCCCTTGGAGAGGCACGAACACCCTCCCGACTAGGGTTACAAGTTGGGCTTCATTTGTACTCATATGGGGTATGTCGGTTAAGAGAATCTCCCATTGTTCCTCATGATTTATGCATGTTATGCTTAGGTATGTTGGCTCAAGTCATGCTAAGTAAAATCTCTTCTATTATGATTATGTTTATGTTATGTTACGGCTGTTTTGAAAACCTTGAGCCATAGGATATGTTATTATGATTTACGATACGAGCATGGCGTCCTACTCCTATGATCATTTATGAATTTCATATATGTTTTAAATGTCCGTTTTACATACCTTGCATACTCAGTACATTCCATGTACTGACCATATACTTTCTATGCTGTATTATTTCATGATATAGGTCCCAGTTTTCAGGCTCATCCTCACCCGTAGATAGTTTTAGATTCCCTCTCAGTGCTCTTGGTGAGTCCTCATGTTTCGAGGGTTGTATGCTCATACTCTATGTTGTTTCTTTCAGTTCCTGGATGTTGGATTAGTTGGGGAGTTGTCCCATAAATCCGTCCTTCACATTTAGAGGCTTATCAGACTACAAGTTGTATTCTGCCGTATTGTATAAGTCTTGTACTGATTTTCCCTTATGCTATGTATGATTACGTTCTTTATGTTAAGTCTTCCACTCATGTAATTGTATTAGATATATGCTCATGCCATGGGTCGACGTGGGGTCTATTAGGGCTCCTTGTCCCGTGTATACGATCCAGGTGTACGTTTGGGTTGTGGAACCCCTGGATCTAATAATGCATATACATAAAGATGGAATACTCGCAACATACCAGTGACCACATTCTAGGAGACCTCCTGCTCTTGACGTGATGACAGGGCATAAAACCTGTTCTGATGCTGACCACCACCTACACTAGTGTATGCGCCCAGCTGAGCTAAGCGTGCTGGTGGAGCTGCTGAACTGGTAGCTGGGTCACGGTATTGACTATGGCCCTGTATGGCCACTGGACAATCTCTGAGCATGTGGTCGGGCTTCTCGCACCCAAAACATGCACCTAAACCTGCTAAGCACTATGCGGTGTGCCTCTTGCCACACTTGACACAAACTGGAATGCTGGGCTCTATTTACCTCGAGAGCTTGATATCTTTCCTCTCTTATCACGCCTAGACCTGTATGGCACACTTGCTGATGACGGTGCTGAGGCTAATGATCTTTGGTGGAACTTCTAACAATTTCTGCCACCAGACCTCTGTTGGGAAAACCCAAAGCTACTTGTCCTGGCCCTCTTAGCATCTCTCTCCCTTTCCTTCTTCTGATCTGCCACTATCTGTTGGGCATATATCACCAATTGGGAGAAATCAAGATAACTATTCAGCATCGCAGTCCTACACTCCTTGACCAACGAGTCAAACACTCCATACACAAATATGTTCATACGGGCCCTCTGGTCTGCCACCATCTCTGGTGCATACTTGGACAGCCAGATGAACTCCAAGGTGCACTCCTGGATAGTCATATCATTTTTCGTCGAATTGACGAACTTCGCTGCCTTTGCGTTCCTCAACTCCATAGGGAAGAATCTGTATAAGAAGGTAGTGATGAACTCATCCCAACTCATGGGAATTGCGCCCACTACTCTACCGTCTCTCCACTGATGGTACCAAATATAAGAAACCCCCTTTAGCTGATAGGAGGCTAAGTCTGCACTCTCTTCTCTCGTCACCCCCATAATTTGGGTGATCTTCTATACCTCTTCCAGAAACTCATATGGGTCCTCATCCATTCTTGACCCAAGGTACTCAGGGGGCTTCATCATGAGTAAATCCCGAACTCGAGCTGTCACTCCACTCCCATTCTGAGGGACATGGGCCACCGCCTGCTGGTTGACACGAGCGGTCAAAGCCTGAGCCAACATTTGGAAAGCTTCCCTAAACTCAGCATGAGAGACTTGCTCAGGAAAAGGACCTGTTGGTGCTGGCGGGGCTTGCTGGTGCCCATCTCCATTGCCATTTTCATGTCCATTTCCATTTCTATTCTTTCTTCCATTCATACGGTGTGGAGGCATGACTCTGCAAACGTGTATAACATGAGTTAGAAGGATAGAGAAATACTTCATAACATAATATAAATCATGAAAGAAGGGAAATATCCTAAAACGTTTTGTAGCCTATCCCCCATAACTATGGCGCGCTTCACACCCATGAAAAAGACTCTACTTAACACGACTTGTAGACACCCTAGGACACTCTAAACCTTTTCTCTGATACCAAGTTTGTCACAATCTAAACATTGGCTTGGATATAGACATGGAACCTAGAACCATGAAATGGATCGAAGTCGACCTATTGCACAAACATGATAACTAAAGATAAACATAGAAAACTGATAACTAAATTATGAAATAGCAGAAGTCTGAATAACAAAACGTCTAGCCAACGGTAATATCAAAACACTGAGTTCGAAGCTGAATATACAAGTCTAAGGATAAAAAGCCTCAACTAACTGATGAGATGCTTGGACAAGCCCCTAGCTATCTATAAGTATGAAACAAACTGATGTGATGATATTGAAAGATAAATTTCCTCGGAGGATGAGGACTCACCCAAGGCAAGGTTTGAATAGGAATGAGAGCAGGACTAACAGCACGTTTGATTTTGATTACTAGGACCTGTATCATGAAACGATACAGCAAAGAGTATGCAGTCAGTACTTGGAATGTACTGAGTATGAAAGGTAAGTAAAACATGATGAATAACTATAAACTAAATTCATGTATATTAACATAAGTCATAAAATCATAAAAGTAGGGACTACATGTTGATATTTGAACATGAATATTCATAAATTGGATCTCTGATAATGTCCAAAATACACTCTTCATTACAAGAGAGCTTAAACGATCTTTGTGTCAAAATAAATATCCCAACAGATGTCGGGGTCAAATCCCACGGAGACTAACAAATGATATGAACAAGTGTTATTTGGAAAATTGAAATTAGTTCGCACCATTCAAAAGTAACAAAGAAAATAATATTTTGGGGGAGACTTAATGTTAACAAAATGGTATAGATTCTAACTTGGCTATATAGAATGGAAAAATAACCAAAGTTGTCGACAATAATGAGAAGGACTAGGGGTGTGGTTTAGATGATGTGCTAATTAAACAAGGCAATGCTAGATCATCTCATTAGTTTAAATTGTGTAAATAACCTTAGGCAGGTGGATATTTTATGTTTTTCAACCTCATAAATACCTCTTGCTAGAGCTCTGTCAAACCACTAGACACAATCAAATCAACCCAATCAAGTTTGGATTAACAGTTGCACTAATCTCTAGCTATTAGCTATTAATAAGGAATGAGAATGTGGGTTTGGCTATGTCTAGCCTAACTCCACAACATCACATTCATTTCCACCATTAAATTCTCTCCCAGTACTCAATTCTTCTCTTTCAAGCAAAAATCAAGCAAGAAAAGTAGACCCACATCTGAGACTATGGATCTTCAATTATAAATTGGAAAGAACTTAATAGATTTACACTAATTAAATAATATTGAAATGAATCTAGCAATACCCAATCTAATTAAGCACTCATCACCACACACCTCTAGTTAATGATTTAGCTACTCATGGTTAAGAAACTAAAGAGCATATTCAACAATAAACTCATTGATTTCAATAATAAGAGTAGCAAAATCAAATTTAGCAAGAAGTCTTCAACAATGGTGGTACCTTGCTATAAAGTAAGAAGAAGAAAAAGAAAAAGAAAAACAATCTTTTATAATTTCCACCAATATAATTCTACTTTCTTCTTCTACAAAAAGAATGTTCCCCCAAAAAGATAAAAGTTAAAATCTGATTGGTATATAGTACTTCTCTCTAGAATATATCTGAAAGTAGGGTACTCAATACTCTCTTTTTCAGTGTTAGGCACATTTTCCCCTGCTCAAGCGTTCTGGCACTTGCAAGAATACATGTGGTTCACCAGTTATATTCCACGAATCGTCGGCTATAATTGAATTCTCCTTCAGTGATTTCTAGTGTCCTTCGATGGTTCCTTCGGTGATTCGCCGGCCTCCAACCATGCTCCGCCGATTTCTTTCTCTTTTATACAGCATGTTCAGGTGTCTGTAGGTGAGTTAACCGGTGAGTCGCCGGTTGATATACGCGACTTTCGGTTGCTTTAGTTCCCCAAGGAAGTGATCTTATGCGTTTGGCTAGCGTTTCATCGGTTTTATACTGTGAAGTGCAAGTTTTCAACTGATTCCATTCTTTTTGCTCCACTTCTTGCTCTTTTTTTCAAATAAAATATCTGCACACAAAAAGGAAAAAGTACATAAAATTCATTTAGATGACTTGAAAACTAAGCTAAAGCTCATGCTTAAGAGCCTAATGAGTTGGTAAATTACCAACTCATCAAACCCCCAAACTTGAACCATTGCTTGTTTCTCAAGTATGCAGTTCTTATCAGTTGAAAAACATGCCACTCCATACAAGTTTATACATCAATGACCATTTGACTCATGACAACCAAAAAATGCTCACCAACTCATCGAAAAAGAGAAGCAAATTCCCTAAAAACAAGAAATGGAAAAATTTCGAGGCCACCACCATTCAAAAACATGATTCACAAGAGTTTTCATTTTTCAAAACAAGGGCATAACTTAGACATGAAGTATATATAACATTTCAATTCATAATTACTGCACATTCAAAGCTTGCGTTGGAGCTTGCACTTGTTATGTCCTATGCACACATTTACCCTTAATGCAATTGTGTCCTCAAAAGGGATGATGCCACTCACAGAAGAGAAAGTCCGTATTATTTATCATGAATCAATGCATTCACACAAGGGATCGTAAAAAGGGATGATTACACTCGCTCTCCCAAAAAAATGTTCATGCACATAACTCAACCCATAGGCTTTCCCTTCATGTAATTCGCCACTAATGTAGAGCAACTGCACTCAAAATCACTTAGGACTTGTGGGTCGTAATGAAGGCTAGGGCTAGGGGTAGGATACTGATGTGCTATAGGTTTACAGCATGTTCGATGCTCAATACAAAGAAAATGGCATGGAATTAGGTTTATTTATGTGGATATCAGGTACTTTTCCTTTTGTTATAGGATAAACAGGTGTTGGAATGGAAAATTTCAAAAGATAGCTTAAAAAGTGCAAAATTGGCAAAAAGTGCAAACCACAGTACGAGTCGTATTGGTGTCCGTGAGAAGTTGCAGAAAGTTAAGGTTGAGTAGATGTGACCCACGAGTCCCATTATGATTAGTAGCAGGCTTGTATGAGTCATGATGAGGATGTCGTGGTGAAATCCAAAAGAATTGCATTTGAGTTTGAATCCTGCTACGAGAAGCAAGTACAACTCGCGAGACGAAGGTACGAGTTGTACCATTCTTGTCGAGATGAACTTTAGAAAAACATAAAAATCTCTGATTCAAAGTATGGGATCTTAGTACGAGTCGTGAGTTGATGGTACGAGTCATACCCAGATCCAACAATTAGCCAGAATTTAGCCAGCTGAGATTATATGAGAGGAAGCTACAGATTGTAGGAGCATGCTACGGATCGTAGGTCGAGTCGTGGCACTGGCGGAAACAGATATGGAAATTCACCCTGTTGTCTTAGGAAAAGGATTCTTGTGTCTATATAAATATGTTTTAGGTTTTATTTTTATACGGATGTCAATTTTGATAGTTTTAGGGGGGAGAAACTTGGAGAAAGAGAGGATTGAGTTGGTCTTAACTTGTGATCAACTTGTTCTTGAATTCTTCTTGTTCTTACTACTTGTTTTTAAAGATTTTGTTGAATAATCGAAGGAAGTGTTTTTCTCAATCATTGTTGTAAGTATTGTTTTATGTCTTTAATCATGATGAAATTCACAACCTTGCAACTATGAGAGGCTAAAACCTCCATATCTAGGGTTGTGGGAACCATGATGGATTAACAAGATAGGGTTACACAAAGTGATCTTAAAACCAATACAAACACTTATATTGTATTATCTTCATGCTTAAACGTTTCTTAATGGTGCGTAACGTTAGGACATGCCCGAATTCTTTACTAGCATTGGTCGAAGAGGTAGAGATTAGGAAAAGAGAATTACAAAGAGCCATGATCTTAATGATCATTGTATTAACTTGAGATATGGTCGCTGATGAAGGGAGTATTCATGAACTTCATAGACATATTTTTACCCGTACTTTACTATGTTTTGAGAATAAATTATGTGTGTTTGCAAGTGATTATGTTATATATTTTTGAAATAAGCTAACACACATGATGAGATGTCTTTAGGGATTAAAATGATGAATTTGAATATGTTTGAGGCCTTTGGAATACATGCAAAGAAGTGGGAATGAACAACGCAAACATCAAAGCTTTAAGTGACCAACCGCACAAGGATGGCACAAGCCACGCGAGGCAGCCTTGTCCCAGCTCAAGGGCAGGCGCGAGGCATCCCTCCTTCAGCGCATAGGTAGGCACGAGGCAACCTTTTATCCAGTGCTATGCCTGGCGCGCAGAAGCCCTCTATCCGGTGCTATGCCTGGCGCGCAAAAACCCTTTCTCGGCGCTATGGTATGCGCAAGGTAGCACTCTTCCAAGCGCGATCAGGCACGCACAACAGCAAACTTTCAGCACGATATGGCAGGCGACGCGGCAAAGGAAGGTGCGACATGGAAAGGCTTCAAAAATGGGGAAAATGTGGATTTCCTACTTCAACAAAGAAAAGGAAAATTAAATCCCAAGCCAAATTCATCAAGGAATGAGGAAAGCATCTAACTACTATAAATACCCCTTATTTTCATGTAATAAGTATCAAGTTTTAAACCAAGTTTGAAATCAAGTTTCGAATCAAGCTTTTAGAATCAAGCTTTAAGTTTGGAAGTTTTTGAAGTTTTAAGATGCTTTAGAAGGCATTCTTTGAGATACGATTGTAACGTTGTGATTTTGACTTTTGTAATAATCAAGTGAGTTCTTCCTATCATCATTGTAAGTATTAATTTTAGTTTTTATTTATGAATTCTATTAATTCACTTATAAACATGATAGGCTAAAACCACCACAATTAGGGTTGTGGGAGCCATGCCAAATTAACACACATAGGTAATATACTTAGTGATTCTTGAACAGAGTTTATGCATGTATTATTTATTCTTCGTTTTGATTTATTCTTGACGGTTGCAAACTTTAGGACTTTCCTTATTCGTACTTACCGGATCAAGGAGGTAAAGAATAGGAAAAGGGATTAACAACAGAGATTTGAGGCTACCAACCCTCATCTAATAGCTTGAACTTGTCCAGGGATAGCTAATCCGATATTAAGGATAATGGTCAATTAAAGTACACCAATAGACGGACCAAGTGCGTGGTGAAAATCACCTAGATAGGGGACCAACTATTTAGGTGAACTTAACTTACCAATATTGCATGCTAAGCATCAGAATAGATCACTAGTATAAAACGCCTTTTGGTTATGATGTCATGGGGAACACTTACCCTAGTTAATTGCAATAATTTGGATACAACAATCAATTTCTCAAAATAATTATTTATTACTTTTACAAA
The DNA here is from genome assembly GCA_018107945.1 of Datura stramonium. Lineage (NCBI taxonomy): Eukaryota > Viridiplantae > Streptophyta > Magnoliopsida > Solanales > Solanaceae > Datura > Datura stramonium. The sequence goes on from JACEIK010007822.1 coordinate 68,959, forward strand.
TCCCCCTTCTTAGGAAATAATTAACTAAAAAGCTTAAGCACTAGCATTCTTCTACATCCTTCCGTATTCTCTGTGGGATCGACCCCAACCTCTAGTTGGATTCTTTATTGACAATGTCCGCTTCATACTTCATAAGGAGGTGTGGTTTGAGCATTATCAAAAAGTGGCGCCGTTTCCAGGGAATACGATTTAGGATTAGATTAATTGCTTGTGTTTTAATTTTTAGTTTTTATTTTCTATTTTTTGTTTTTCTTTTAGTTTTCTGACATGTCACAGGGTGGCATGGTAAAACAAGCGGCCAAGATGTGACCACGGTCTCAACAGGTATCTTGATGAAGTCTGAGTAATAAAGATACCTGTGTCGTTCTGCGATGTTAAATCAGGCGCTACTTGGGAGGCAACCTAAGATAAATTTTTTCTCTTTTATGTATTTGTTAAAGTGTGAAGGTGATAGGTCATGAGTTTCAACAAAAATTGAGCTTAAACATTCAAAATGAGGAGTAGAGGCCAAGGGAGTTCTTCTTACACTCTATTACTTTATTTGTTTTAGCACTGGGTACAGTGTAACCAATTAAGTGTGGGGTGGAATAAGTGAACTTCATATTACCATGCATTTTTTTATTGCTATACTTGCACATGGTAGGCCTAGTTTTTTTGTGGATTTATGATCTATCTTTCATGCTTGCTTGTTTGTAGTAATTATTTTATTTTATTTTAGTTTGGGGTCCTCCGATTTTTATTTTCGGTACTTTTCCAGCGGATAGTCCCTTAGAACCGACTAGAGAGTCTAGATTTTTTTTATTTTAGTCATTGAGTCATGACTTTGCCCGATGATGGATGGATGAAGATTTCCTTAAGGGTAAATTAGTCATTAGGAAGAACTAAAACTTGGATCCTACGAATGCTAGGTGCTTCACTTTAGGTATCGTTGATACTTTATTAAATTCACTCAAAAATGCATGAAAAAGGTAGAAATACTTAGTAACTTGGAAATGGACTCGTGTACTTGAAAAATTGGGCTTAATTATATTATGCATGCAATATGAATATATGTGTTTATGTGATCTTGATTTCCATTGTTAAACCATCTGGTGCCAATGTGTGAGGAATTATTTTCTTACACTCCATGCTTGTAAATTGACATCTAGAACTTGCCCAGTGTGTGTGCAAAGAGAAATAAGAATGATGGATTTAGGAAGTGATATAGGCATTTCTTTGATAACCTTATTTTTATCCTATTTTACCTACCTTGATTGTAATTGTTACACCTCGTAAAATTCCCAACACATAGATGGCCTATTCACATGTTGGTTAAGAGTATTTGAGTGCCACACATGCTAGAAAAAGGCCGGGAAAAGACCGAATAAGAAATCCGTTGAACCATCGCGGAAGGAGCCGGGGCAGAGCCCCTCCGCGATGGCAACGTGTCGCGGAGGGGGAGCCTCTGCGTTGGCTTCGTGACACGTTGGCCCTGTCCAGGAACAAGTAT
>JACEIK010007823.1:0-56483 GCA_018107945.1 Datura stramonium
CATGTGACCATACCATAGATGCATCTATTAGCAAACGGTTCATATGGTAGGTGAATGGGCCCATATTCACCCTTTTATAAGTTTCAAAATTTCAAGGAATATAATTCTAATCTTAGTTGATCAAGATCATTCTATCACGAAAATAAGCAACACAAGAGAATTCTTGAAGAATCTTTTATTTCTTCAATATATAGCCACGTGAATTCTCAATTATTTTTGCATCACATTTGAATCGGGATGGTCAACCAATTATGCCAACTTATTTCAGTAAACTTCTAGTTTACTTTCTTATGTGATTTCATCATCATACCCATATTTATGTACTACAAATAAAAGAAACGGCGGGTAATCTTTTACATAAATATTTACCCGCTTCAATTGTAGTAGCATGAAGATATCAGATCTTCCCATAATTTATAGTCTCAATTTTTTTTCGGTGTCCTTGAAACTTATAAGTTTCCTTTTGAGACTTACTACAATAATTTCATTCATTCAAGTAGTAATACATTAGCTCTTCCGCAGCTCTCAATTAATTTTGTGTACTACCACATATTCAATCATATCAACATCATTAATAGTTTCTTCACATAGTTTCAATTTAGAAACAATTTTGAATGTTGATGAGCTATACTCATGAACAGACTTATAGTCTTGATGGATCCAATCATATCGTGCCTTTGGGTGCATTCTTTCATAGTAATACATTAGCTCTCCTCGAGCTCTCAATTAATTTTGTCTACCGCCACATATTCAATCATATCAATATCATTAATAGTTTCTTCACATAGTTTCAACTTAGAAACAATTTTGAATGTTGATGAGCTATACTAATGAACGTATTCTATAGTCTTGATGGATCCAATCATATCGTATTTTAGGAAGTGACCATCTTCAGTGGTCATACCTTTTCTTTAGGCTATTCCACAAAAACAAGTGGATCATTAATCGTGAGATATTCACAAATTTTAAAGATATTCACTTTAAGAATTTCACAAGATGATGACGCAAGAATATCATAGTCTTAGCACGATCTTAATTTGATGTTTTGTTTTCACTTTTAATGGTGTCTCCAAGACCTATCAAAAGATCCATAATATTTCGCATCCAACACCCACGAAAAGCGAGTTCTCGCCCGGAGTTTTGAAGGGCAACGAAATCAAGTTTCGTTAGATACCTATATTAAAAGAAAGAGAAAAATAATACCTTGGTTTTCAAATTTTGAGACAAGAGGAGTCATTAGTAGAAGAATAATATCACCAAATAATATCACTCATGTGGTTAAGTAATACATCTTTTCGAAAAGAAATTTAAATTTACCTCAGATCTTTTAAAGTGAGTGCTTATGCGTAGACTCCTCGTGCCGATAACGTGTTATGAAATAATAAAGAAAGAACAAGAATATGTAGAGAAAGAAAGAACGTAGAGAAGTTGTTATTTCTTTGATGAGATGAAATACAATGGAAGGAGAACCATATATTTATAATGGGACAATTCCTCCTAACTTCTTCTCCAAAAGATAAGCATTTCACTATAATATAAACACGCGTATACACTACAATACAAATACCTTTATAAACATTCACTATAATATAAATATGTTTATAACATAACTGAATTATTCAAGAAAAAACTTAATATATGAAACTCATAATCTTGCATTATCCTCATACGAAGAAATTTGATATTTTTAGCTGTTATTAAAATATGGAGAAGTTGATTACTTTGTCAAGATTAATATCATGAAAAAGTTGAAAGAAAAACTCATAGGTTTTCTAGTTTTTATTTTCTGGAATTCCAAGTCTGCACATATACAACATTTTTTCTGTTTCTTGGCACGGCGCTCCCTAACTTACCTAGATTTGCGCTGAGTAAGGCCTGTTACAAGGAAAAGCATTTTCTATCGGGATTTTATCGATTCACATATTAAATTCAACACTCTTGATTAAGCCCGAAAGGATCATATTCACACACTTTAACATGTTTTTGCACAGCTTGTTTCTATTTTGGGTGGCTTTGCCCTTAAAGTTGGTGGTCTTCAATTTTTACTCTGCAGCTCATTTAATGGAAATTTCATATCCAAAATATCTTTAATTATGACTTAATTTCGCTTAGACTTAATTTTTTTAGGAGAATGTTTGCATGGAGACATAAGTGTTATTTAATTTGCAAGATATACTTTATCCTTAATATTTTTTAAAAAAAATTATCTGTGCATGTTAAATTTCAAAACATGTTAAAGTCAATTTATTCAAACACAAGCTGATGTTTGTCGCTTTTCAGCATGCTTCACGTTGGCCAACCATGCCCCCAAGCACACAAATTAATGTTGCTAAACTTCTGCTCCCTAGGCATGACCACTTTTTTTTTGTCACTTAAAATATCGAATGAACAAATTTGAGGAACAAAAATTCAAAACCACCTAAAATAAGGGCATTGTGCGAATAACCCCTTTTAACTCTTAACGACACACATTACACCACATACACAAGCATTCATGTTAAAATAATCAGTTTAGTTAATCATGATGTTCTAAAATAAAGAGGGGGAAATATGTAATGAAAATTATAACTAAGGATCCACCTAATTGAACACATTTTTAGTTTTGATTCTTCTCAATAGTCAATATACAAACTTCAAACAATCACCATCATATTCATTATAACCAACTTTACAAAAGTGGAATCTTTTTGGTTCTTTTTTTGGGTTTAAGAGCGCTCTCTCTCTGTGATTGACATATATTATATTTACATATACATGTGTATGTCAAGTTTGTGTGTTGCATTTGCATACATGTGCCTTTAATGTTCCCTCCTTCTTAACCTTCTACCTTTTCTCTCAACTTGTTCAAATTTATATCAGCCAAAAAAACTTTTAGAGCTTTCCTTCCATCTCTAAAAACCAAGAAACAGGTTGTTTTCATCACTTACATGCTCAGTGACAAATTAGAGCAAAACATGGATGTTTTTCTATATCCAGGTAATGTTGTTGACTTTTGCTTTATCTAAATGGTATCTTTTTGGTTGTAATGCATTAATTAGCTATACAGTGCAAAACAAATGGAGAACAAATTTTCAGTTTCCTCTAATGGTGGCTACTGTATAAAGAATGTTGTTCTTTGTATAAAAGAACAATTTTTCAACTAATCCATACTTTTCCTCCTTACTACTGTAAAACATTCTATTTCTTTTTCCCTGATTTTCTTGAAAGACTATCTATAAGTAGTACTCGAAAGAAGAAATTGAGGTCTTTTTTGATAGCAGGGTGTTGATCTCTACTAAAACCTGAAGTGGGAGGTGGAAATGAAAATCAAGTTTATGCCTTTTGAAGAATCCAGCAAAGTTCCTTGATTGTCATAGGATGTCGCTTTCAGGCAGGTTGCTCTTTTTAGTTTCTGAATCTTTCTTGGTGTTGAGAAATGCTGATGCTGATTTGGGTGTTTGAGGGAAAGAAGAAGAGGATTATGGTTAAAGATTAGCATCAGGTCAAAGGGTGAACTTTTTTGGAGCAATTGAATAGGATGGAGGCATCCATGCCCCGCAAAACGATGAAGAAACAATTGACAGGGAAACGTGAGGACAGTGTCTTACATTCATTGGCTAGAGCAGGAAATCTTGTTGAAACAAGAAAGATTCTGGATAATACGAGGGAGGAAGAATTGGTTGAACTGTTGGTAAAGCAAAATTCAGCTGGAGAGACCCCTTTATATGTTGCAGCAGAATATGGTTATTGTGAGTTAGTTAAGGAGATGATCAAGTACTGTGATCTTGTTGCTGCTGGAATCAAAGCGAGGAATGGATTTGATGCCTTGCATATTGCTGCTAAACAAGGGGATTTGGGTATGTTGATGGTAGTACGAACATCTCCATTTTGTTTTTCTATTCTCTGCTTCTGGTTTAACGGCAACTTTAGATGATTTTTTTTTTGGGGGCTAATGTTGCAGATGTGGTGAAGGTACTAATGCTAGTACATCCCGAGCTCTCAATGACGGTTGATGTTGCAAATACAACAGCTTTGCATAGTGCAGCAAACCAAGGGCATATTCAGGTGGTGAATTATCTATTGGAGGCAGAGAGCAGTTTAGCCACTATTGCCAAAAGTAATGGGAAAACAGCACTGCATTCTGCTTCAAGAAATGGACATGTGCAAGTGGTGAAGGCCCTTTTGAATAAGGAGCCAAGGATGGCGAGCCGGATGGATAAAAAGGGGCAGAATGCACTTCACATGGCTGTCAAAGGACAAAACCTTGAGGTTGTGGAGGAATTGATTAGAGCAGATGCTAAGTTGGATAAATATCGCTGGACACGAAGGCAATACAGCATTGCACATTGCAGCTCGGAAAGGAAGGGCTCAGGTATGCTGTTTTCTGGCATGTACATAGGTTTTCTTATTGTTTAGTCTTGGAGTTTGTTTATTGACTTTTAATCTTATGTTTTTCTACACTATTAAGTCGCATAAAAGATAAGTTACAGATAACAGTTCATAAAAAACTGAAACTAGTAAGCCGAAGAATAAGACAGCTTTTACCCATTACTAACTGTTTCCTTTGACATATGCAGATTGTTAAGTTTCTGCTTGAGCAGAATGAGACAGACACTAAAGCAGTCAATAGGTCAAACGAAACAGCCGTTGACACAGCAGAGAAAATGGGACAGGCCAATATTGCAGTCATCCTACAGGAAGCTGGTGTACAAAGCGCCCGAGCCATCAAGCCTCAGACTACAAATCCAGCCAGAGAGTTGAAACAAACAGTTAGTGACATAAAACATGAAGTGCACTATCAAATGGAACACACACGACAGACAAGAAAACGCATACATGGCATTGCCAAGCGCACACAAATGCACGCTGAAGGCCTTAACAACGCCATCAATTCTACCACTGTCGTAGCTGTACTCATCGCAACAGTAGCATTTGCAGCGATTTTCTCTGTCCCGGGCCAGTACATTGAGTATCCAGAAGATGTTCCACCAGGCCACTCTAGGAGAAGCAAATATAGCTCCGAGTCCCTCATTTCTGATATTCTTCGTCTTCGACTCTGTTGCCCTTTTTATCTCTCTGGCAGTTGTGATTGTTCAGACATCAATCGTAGTGATCGAAAGCAAAGCAAAGAAGCAGATGATGGCTATCATAAACAAGCTCATGTGGTTAGCATGTGTGCTAATTTCAGTGGCTTTCTTAGCACTGTCTTATGTTGTGGTTGGCAAAAATGAGAAGTGGCTGGCTATTGTAGTGACTATTATAGGAACAGCTATATTAGTTACAACACTAGGTACCATGTGTTATTGGGTCGTAATGCATAGAATAGAATCCTCAAACAAGAGGAACATTCGAAAGAACTCTCTGGCCAGCAGATCCTTATCTTGGTCTGCGTCAGTAGTCTCTGATTCAGATGTTCTAAACAATGAATACAAGAAAATGTATGCTATATAAACAAAATAAAAATAGCATCTTTGTAAATCCTACCCCAAATTGTTTTTTTTTTTTTTTTTTTTGTCTTGTGGAGGTAATAGATCATTGGCTTTACCTTCATGTGCATACTCTTGAATCAAAGGTAGTTACTCCACTTCATGAAAGTTTTGGCCAATCTTTCTTCTCTAAGGTGACAGGAAAACTAGTTCACTTCTGGATTCGATCTGTACTTTCCAAGCAATTACACGAAATCAATAAATGCAATGTTTCGCACAAACAAAAATTTTCCCTTTACAATGGTTAGTAATATACGTCCTCACCACATTTGATAACTTAACCAAGAAAAGTTTATACGATTTGGTGTAAACACGAGCATAGGTAAGTATTTTTTTGGAATAAGTAGGCAAGAGATGATAGGCCCTTATGGTGAAAATACTTAATTTTGCACTACACATTTACACCAAACAAATAGACGCAAGCCACATTTGTTTTTAAGCAATACATTTTACCACTTAACATAGGTTTAGAAATATGTATTCTCACTTCAATTTCTAACACTTCAGATTAAATTGTTTGATCTGGTGTAAACGCTTGCCCCTCGCGTCTAATTTTGAGAACTTTAACACGGGAAGACCTGCGAGGAGGTGACACCAGCCGTCTGGCAGATTATCCAGTCGAATCCACAAATAATTTTACTACAGCTAAGATATGGATTTGCTGTTATGAAGGACTTTCCTGTTCTTTGAAGTAGAGACAGTAAGCAGCAGGTGAATGTTACAACTTTAACAGCCAAGAGAAACTGAGGATATTTACTTGCAATTCTTAAAAGCCTCATTATGGATAATGGCAGCCTTATTCCTTCATAACTGGTCAAATATAAACCTTGAGAAGGCCTGTGTGGGATCTGGGTCGTGGAATGACACAAGTACATTAACCTTTTAAATTTCTTTTTTTTTTCCTGCAGGAATGGACAGGACAGAAGTTGGGTGGTTGAATAAGCTACGTTTCACATGTTTGGCCAATATTCCAAAAAATGCTTGGGGAAAACCTACTTTTTCTAACTTGAAAACTTTAGCCACCGAAAACACTTCCTATTTTTTTCTCAAAAACTTGGCCAAACACTACTTTCTAAAATAAGTCCTTGAAAAACAAATAAATACTTAACTTCCTGTAGCTTTGGCCAAACAGGCTATAATCCAGTAAGGTTTTTCTGTAATCATCTCAAATATGGCATTCCGTCAACAAAAGTATAGCTGACAGGGAAAATGAAATAACTGTACGGGAAAAATAATTTAGTTTAAGACTTGCAGCATCTAAAAAAACAAGGGGTAAATTAACAACTGAGAAAACATTATGAGTAACAATGGCCGGCTGCCAAAGCCCAATTGAGCTGAAAACTACAGGTGACAACTAGTTGGCTCCTAGAAAATGGGATTCTCAGAAATGTACAACTGTAAACTGAACACAATCTCGTTAGTGCTGAGGTAGAACAGGCTCCTTTCCAACATTTCATAGTGGAGGACGAAATTATCCTGCATTGGAATTGCAGAGAAATCAGAAAACTAGGAACCTAAATTCCTACAATTACCGTAAGTAAACTAAAAATGTAAAATAAAATCCTACTCATGGATTGTCTCCATGTGTTCGATCAAAACAAATATAAGATCCTTCATACGCGCTGGTCTTGACAAGAGGCTCCATGTTGGCAACCCTCATAAAACCACAATCGATGTTCTCTGTGGTAAAACCAGCCCCGGTTATACCTGTATGAATGACGCAAATATGTTATCAAATAGAGTCAAATAAGAACAAAAGCAAGCCAAATAGGTTAACATGCAGAGTATGTGGTTTCCCAAGAAGCAACAGAAAAACTAGATTGCTCAGGAACTACAGTAGAATGAACGAGCTCCCTTTAAAACCAATTTTTGTACAAAAGAAAGAACATACAATTCATTAGCAGCATATAATTGCGCTTCATCCTTTGGCATGCTGCAAAGAACAACAGATTTTGAGTTATTTCAACATTCAAATTTCATGGCCAAGAACCAATAGAGTATATCACAGAGAGACTTGCCTGTAGAAAATGTAAAACAAAGTGTCTAACTGAAACTTGGAAAAGTATGCTTGCTGCAGTCAATTCAAAACATATCAGTAGATTTAAAAGAAAAAGGTAAAAGAAATGAAGATAAACAAGAACATAGAAGTCACTCACGTTTAGAGGGAGGTGGTTGCTTACATAATAACATTGCGGTACAGTAAATTCTGGATCACCTTTGGCAGGCTCATCAGACCATGGGGAACCAAACATTTTATGTAAATTTTCAGCAGAGTTCAAGTTCAATCCAAGAGTTGTAAGATCGATTCCAAGTGCAAGAGAAGTCAGATCCGGATCGCTCATTCTTATTACACTTAGCAAACCAAGCATACCAAAAGGGTCAGGAGCAGCTTGAGCCTGCATGGATTTCATGCCCTGATCCCTGTATGACTGACCTAACGCGGACATTTGCTGCAGCCTAAATTGGGATTGGGTCTGATGTTGCTGATGCTGATACTGCTGGACAAGCTGATCGTATGAGCCAATACCAGAAACAGTACTTGGAGAATTAAGAGGCCGCAAGCCGATACCAGGAGGTCCACCAGACTGAGTCAAATAGAGTGATAAGTGAGTAAAATATCACCAAAAGCTGTATTAATATGGCCCTTGTTGCCACTACAAATTATGCATGGAAAAACTTCTTCACCATAATATTAACAAAAACTCTTAGTTTTCCATGTCGTAACTCACCTCAGTCATGCTTCAAAAAGCAAATGTCTCTGCCTGTAAAATCAAATTTCTGTTTTTGAAATCAGCCAATGTCCACAAGTACTCGGCAACAAAGGTATACCAATCTCAACTCTCTCCCCAACCCGACGCAAACAAGAATAAGTAAAAAAAGCAGAAAGTGTAAGCCTCTAGGAAACAGAGGAAGGGAAAACATGTCTTCAAATTTTGTTAGGAAGTCGCCAGCAAAGGAGGGCCTCAATCATCTCTTATGCAGAGTGAATGTGATCCATATCTCACCTCTGTACCCCAACACCACACCACCCCCAAATATTATAAAGAGAGACAAACAGAGAAAACAAAGTGAATAAGAGACTAAGAGGGGAAAAAATGTACAAAGATAATGTTAATGCACCTGTTGGTGATAACTGGAGTGTGATGACGAGAAGACATCTGAACCATGTAAATGTAGTGGATCCTGGTTGTTTACATTTGAAAAAGAGAGACCACTATTACTCACCGATGAGGCATGTTGCTGCTGCTGCTGTGAGCGAAGCGATGAGTATGTTCCTCCCAAGTTAAAACCACCAGATCTGCCCATCTGTGCATTAGATAATGAGAGATAGAGGGCAAGGTCATGAGGCTAAAGCATTCATTATTAATCACAACATTAAATAAAGAATCCAGTATTTCAGAAGTTTGTGTTTACAGAGAAGCGTTGCTGCTGCATCATAGAAATAGTATTTCGTGAAGTTGTTCTTTCTGGGTGTAGATCCATAGCATAACTGGGCATTTCCACCTAAGCAAACATGAGAGAATTCCATTTAGTAGACTCCTAACATGCAAAAGAAACTAGGAACCTCTTACATATAATCTTTTTCTTACCCTTTCTAGTCTTCTCTCTAGCTATCTAAGGCAACAACAACATACTCAATAAAAACTCACAAGTTGGGTGTGGGGAGGGTGGTGTCTACGCAACCTCACCCTACCTTTATGAGGATAAAGAGGTTGTTTTCAATAGACCTCGGCTCAAGTAAAGCATAACAAAATAAGAAGGAAGAAAGAATACGTGAGAGAATATCAATACCACCAACAAATAATATCATAGTTGAAGCAAAGGGAACAAAAAGTAATAGTAAGAAACATAAGAAAGCGGGAGGAGGAAAAAAAATACACTAATACCACTGATAAGGAAAACTAGACAGTGCGACTACCTTAATCCTCAACCTCCATATCCTTCTATCAAGTGGTCGCGGCTCTCGTGAAGCTGTAGGCGTTTCAAATCTGTCTAATCTCTAAATACTTATTCGGCCTACCTCTACCTCCACACTGCACCCACCATAGCAAACCTCTAACATCTCCTCGTTGGGGCATCCGGGGCATCTCCTTTTCGCATGCCCGAATCATCTCAGCCTCACTTTCCTCATCTTGTCCACCACGAAGGTCACTCCTACCTTGTCCAAAATATATCTTACCTAGTATGCCCACACATCCATCTCAACATCCTCATTTCCGCTACTTTCATCTTCTAGATGGGCGAGTTCTTTGACCGCCAGCATTCCGCCGCATACAACATAACCGGTCTAACAACCATTTATAAAAGCTACCTTTTAAGACTTGGCGGCACATTCTTATAACATAAGACACCGAATGCGAGCCTCCATTTCCCACTCCAATATGATGTGTGATGTCCTTGTCGATCTCACATAAGGCAAGATTTTTTTATTTTTTTTAAAACTCAAGACCTGGAAACAACTAAAAGAATAAAAAGCCCCATAAGCATGCTCAAGTTTAGCTTTAGGTGCACCACCAACCTCATACTAGGTATGAATGCCATCCACTAACACTATGTTTAAAAACAAATCAGATTCCTTCGCGGTGAAATCAAAATCAGATATCTTCGCGGTGAAATCAAAATCAGATATCTTCACGTGAAAACAAAACTCAGATTCCTTCCGTGGTGAAATTTTTTGAAGAAATGAAAACTCACACAGAGGTATGCAAATTTGTACTTTCAGCTACCTTTTGGTTATTTCCTAACAAAACAGAGAAATGACTCATGTTCCTCTATTTTCTTCCGCCCAACTTTCCTTTTTCCGGCCCCACCAAACAAATTGTCACACCAAAGTTATATAGGAGTAGTGGTTTACCAACTAACTTAAGAAAGCATGAGAAGATCTTTGAGCATGCATATAATCACCTTTAAATCCTGGCAAGGCAGGAAAATCTTCATTTTGAATGCTGAATTCCTGATTTTGTTGAGCAATTTGTTTTCGCAATGAACCTGAGATTGTTCCTTCCTCAGTATTTTGAATGAATAATTAAATAATATCACATTACAACATTATCAGAAAAAGGAAAAGGCACTTTGATTACCCAATTGTCCTGAGGCCCTCCAGCAGAACTAGGTCGGCTGCTTAGCTGAGGGAAATCATTGATATCAAATGGAGATCCATCATTTGAATTCACATCATTCAGCATTCCCATGGAATTAAGGTTGCCGACTGCTTGAACATGGTTCTGAGATAGTGGACCACCGGCAGTAGGATATGTATTACCTAACATAGACATTACCTGCGGAGAGGCTGAATCCAGATGGTACCATTAGCACAGAAGACAGATCGACCTACCACATAATATATAACATAGAAGTCAGTTCACCTCCAAACCTACAACAGATAACAGCTTTCATGCAGAATTAAGGGCAAAGCAGCTAAAAGCAAGTTACATCAAATTGAATTTACATACTCAAATTAAACAAAATCAAATTATAATATGTCTCTAAATACTGATGAAGTCCTAGAAAGATTTTCAACTTGAGGTCTATGGTGGGGATAACAAACTCATCAAATGAGGAGCAGAAAACCAACTAAAGGCTCAAATATCAATAGCTTTATAAGGAGGTCAATGAAGAACAAAGTAGAAATTTAAGAAAATAAAACTAGCTTCATATGGAAATCAGATTTACTTGAAACTACTGCTTGAGTGCTATATGGAAAAGATGAAAAAGGCTAAACAGGGAGTATCTCCTCGGAATTCAGTTAGTGGCACATAAACCACCTAGCCTCCGTAAATATACTTCCCCTCAGTTCTTTAATCCAAATGAAGGGATTATACTCCACAGTTTTCTGCTTGAGGCACATAAACCATCCAGCTGCAGTAAATATAAACATTACCTTCTCATCGTTCTGGAAATAAAGTGAAAATGTAGGTTTACAATCCCTATATACATAATTGAGCATATGAACAATACACTCCACATTCTACTCAGCCCCTTATTCCCCCTTCATTCATACTTCCTCCCAATTAGTGTTAAGCAATAAAGGTGAGAAAAAGGGGAAATGAGAGGATAACTCTTACTTTATTTGTGTTCAGCCTATCCTTTTTTAGTTAAATAACTTCTCTTATCTTTTTCATATTTTGAACTGCCAAAGGGTCATTTCGTTGTTGTCTTTTTCAGAAGAGTAAGCTTTAGAACCAATCCCGCCCCGTAAGGTGGAATGGCTGTACAAACAGTGTCACTTTAGTTCATAATGAGGTATTCATGTATATATTTTCAAAGGTAAAGAAGGTAATGTACCACAAACCCAAAACTAAGGGTAATGATTTGTATCTGACCCTCGTTAAAAAGGAATAGAAGACTTTTCATGTGGAAAAACTTCTACCTATAACCAACTACCCAGCAACAGTGTTTTGGAAAGCGAGAAGGGGAAAAAAGCAATGAAGGCCTTGAAGGAGGAGGAGGAGGAGGAGAGGGAGAGGGAAAGGAGAAGGGGAAGGGGAAGGGGAAGGAGGGGGAGAGGGAGGGGGAGGAGAAATGAAGAGAGGAAGAGGAGAGGTGGAGGAGGAGGAGAAGAAGAAGAGGAGAAAAGGACTAGAAAACAGAGGAGAAAAGAAGAAGAAAAACATAAAAATGAGAAGAGAAAATCAAAGGAAAAGAGAAGAACTTACCTTGAAACCCTAGAATTGGAGAAGAAGAGTGGTGAAGAAGATGCTTAAGTCTGTTACAATTGTTTTAAAATTAGACTTAAAATTAACCTTTATTTCAATTAAATTTCCAAAATATTGCTTTTTACGCAAAGCACCACACACTTCAACTCGCTTCGCTTATTCTGCAGAAGCGAGTGCTTTTCTGATTCGCCTGCTTCAAGGAACAAAAGTTCTTGACCTGTCACGTGGTCTCGCTTCACGCTTTAAGCAGGCGCTTTTAATAACACTGCCCAGCAAAGAATATCCTCTTCTTTTTCAAGATAGAGCTACATAAAACTTTGACTTCATATATTTTAGAAACAGACTTAAAAGAAGATTATTAAATAAATGTCTATATTTAATATTAGGTACTTCATAGTGAAACTCATGTTTTTATCAAGTATGAAAATAATGTCACAGAAAGTTTTGGATATTAAAACCGAGAACAGACAGCACGGTGAAGATAACTAGCAAAACTAGAAGAAGAGAAAATGTCAACATTCTAGGTTTTTTACCTTGCTGAAGAACGCCACCCATTAGCCTACTAGATCCTTGAACATTTAAATTTCCAGAACCAGCATTCGCAGTCAAATTTAGTCGAGAAGCAAGACCAGGCACAGACAATCCTGCACCAGAGCTAATGCTTCTCCCAATGTTGCCTCCACCAACTATATTTCCTACTGAGTTTGACATCCTTGGACCTGCATTTCCCAAAATTGGGGACATCCCAAGACCTTGAACAGAACTTCGATTACCAATTGCTGCAGAGGTTGGCAGAATCCCAGGAATAGAACCCCCAACACCATTAGTGTTACTACTATATCCTGGGTTACCAACAACACTCATACTACCTCTACTTTGTCATAATTAGGAATGACCATGAGAACTTCCCTGGGATATCTGCAACAGAGATAGGCAACGAAATGACAGTTACGTTCTAGAGTTTATGGGAGTGCATGTGAATAGAGAATGAAAAAAGAGAGAAAAACAGATGCAGGAAAAGTCCAGAAACTAATCCTAATCGATGCTTGAAATGGTTTAAGCAAATATTAGTAGTATGTCTCCAAGAGCTTCTCTAGAATTTCCATTTCCAAAATCAAATTACAACATTTCAAAAGCAAATCTTCTTTTCCATTTTTGAAAACATTTTCTCCACCATCTCAAACTATATTTTCACAAAGTGCATGAGAGAGACCAAACTAAGAAAATATAAAAAATTACCATCTTAGAGGGACTTAGTCTGTTATTTTTCCATTATTTTTGTGATCTTTACTAAACAAAAGAAATAGAAATACACAAACCTGTGAAAGGGCTACCGGAAGGATATTTGATGCAAAACGACCACCAGAGAGACTATTCCCAGATTGTTGGACCCCACTTGAAGGGACATTACTCATTGTTGTATTTCTTGGAACCAAGTGTACCCGCATGTTAGAACATTGAAACTCCCATGAATGTTAAGTGAAGGCCCTGAATACTTCCTGTAAGGAAGAAGTCTTCAGAACATTTGCTTGAAAACTAGAAAGTAATGACAATACAGAAAACAACTCACCGGAGTGATGATAAAGGGGGGAGGCTGCACCAGATTGAGGAGAGAAGGATGAAGGAAATGAGCGCCCAGTGTTGTCGGGAAGATTTGAAGATGACCCATTCAGAGATGACTAAGCAAACTAAATGGAAGAAGCTTGGAGTGTGGACCACCAAATATTAGAGCAGTCAGCAATACCCATTTCATGCATCAATGGGTCATCTAAAACTGATGTGAACAAGAATATCTAAATCATCAGTCAAAAGGAAACAAATCATACATAGAATTAAATTATACATAGAATTAGAGGTCCATGATCTTATGTTCCATTATGCAACCACACGCTTAAAATGACAAACTTTGACCATGTCTAATATGTTATTGGAGTTTTCATTACTACTCTGGCGCAACATGTTGCTTTCTTCCAGTGATAGGCAAGATATTCTAGGAAAACAAGAGCCATCTAAATTGGCCATATATAGATATTTCAACTAAAGTGTACGTCGGAACTGTACATTGACATATCATGAAAATAAAATGCCAGGGATCCATCAAAATCAGATCTCATGTTTTGACAGTAACACAGCCAAAAAGGTACTCCACATTTTGGAAGTTCCAATGACTAGCTCAGCATATTCTGGTGAACCCACGGGAAATAGCATGACACTCATATTGTTCCTTTACCAAACAATTAATGTCAGTTTCTCAAACACTTACAATCTGCATTTTGTTCCATAAACATGTTCCTCTCACAATTATTTTGATGAAAGAATTTAATGTTTAAATTCTATACTCCACAAGTATGACTAAATGAGGTGACTAAATCTAAATACTGGAAAGATATGTATACTTTGTGCCAAAGGAAACTAGAAGAAAATAACATGACACTCTATTCTTTACCAAATAGTTGATGCTAGCTTTACCTCCGCAAAGATATATCTTCGTTCTACATCAAAGTTTCATTCAAAATTGATAAAGGGCAGCCTGATGCATTAAACTACCGCTATGCGCAAGATTCGGGAAAGGGTCGAACCATATTGGATCTATGTAAACATCCCACCTTGCATTTCTGCAAAATGTGGCATTTCCTCAAAAGTTTTTGTTGGACTTAAAAAGGGTTATGCTCCCAAATAGGATTAAATAAGACAACTAAAACTAAGTTCGGACAAGATACAAGTAACTTGGTTCAAAGGATCCAGAATGACCACCATATGTTTGTTGAAATTTATTGGGGAGATATAGTGATAGATTCAACCAAGCATATTAGAATGTGGTTATCGTGCGAGGAATGAAAGAAAGAATACTTCAGACATTGTATCACCTAGTGATTTAGTTTTAGTTAACACCTAATGATTTAGTTTTAGTTAACACCTAATGATTTAGTTTTAGCTAACACCTAGTGCACGAGAGGATATCACATGAGATAACATTTTCTTTTGTGATAAGGTAAACGTGAGAACATTTAAAAGTGAGGTACCTACAAATAGAATTCGTTCTTATCAAAAGAAATGGCATGTCCAAATGTAAGGACTGCAATGATATACCAAAAGAAGCCCGACCCACCCAACACAAACTAGTATACCTGGATGTGAAGAGAAAGAGGAAATGAGAAAGAAAAGAAAAGAATCTGTATGCAACCTAAAATTCAATGGTGGACACGTAAAAGCACAAACTAGCATTTGTTGACAAACTATTGAAGGAGCGAGTACAAGACTAAAAGATGATGCATCGGAAGGAAATGACAACTTGCATTGAGAAAGTAACAAGTGAAGTTGTAGGTGTGCAAAGGCCGCAACATGACCACAAAAATCTTGGTGGTAGAATAAGGAGATAAAAAAAACAATTAAAGCACAATGGTACTATAGGATGTTACCAACAGCAAAAGAATCCTTTAAAGAATATAAGAGAGTTAACAAAGAAGCTAATATGGTTTTCTTTTGAGAAGGTAAAGAAGCACATGGTTATTAGCAAAGCTCAAGGAAAGAACTTAGGAATATGTCAACACGATCCAGAGAGAAGGGATAAAAGCTTGAACAAGGTTAATGTGTATTCAAATAATTCCCCATAAGTCTTGATAAGAGATATTGATATCAGAAGATTCTAGTTTGATCAATTGCTCAACATAAATTACGAGGATTAACTTTTAAGTATAACCACAACTAGTGTGGGGATTGAAGCGCACAATAGTTTTTTGTTAAAAAGAATAATCCAGCACCGTTAATGAACATAGAGTGCAAGCAACTTTAACCAATAACAAAAGAATATTTTCATCACAGATAAAAATCGTAACAAAACAAAACAAAATATAATTGATAGCACTTGAAAATCTTCACCTTTACAGTGAAATAGAAATCGCTTTTGGACACACAAGAGATAAGGTAGACAGACATGGGCAATATATTCTTCCAAAACGAGGAAAGTGATAAAAAGAACACAACCGAAAAAAGAAATAAAATACAAGAAAGGAACGAGTATCAAAATACAATGAACTCTATGTAGAAAGATGAATACGTTGAGTAACCCTGACATTGCAGAAATGTCAAGAGGTCATGCACTCATGCAGAATATTTTCCTTGTCGTACAGAAGCTTCCTTTTCCTTTTCTTCAGAAAGGTTTTGGGAGAATATTTTTGAAGCCTTTCCAATGTGTAATTACTGATTATCTGAAAAGCAATGTGAATGGAATACGTAGTCAAAAATACCATAATCTTTACCATCAAAACTATCAAAAGAAGAAAACATCGTAACGTATTAATAGGGGGAAACCAAAACCTTTGAGACATCCTCGCCAAGCACATAAATACATACCTTAAACGCACAAATTATACAGCATCGTCTCCTGCCTTTAAAATAGTTCATCCTTAGAATAAAACTCTACAACAACTGGTATACTGGACACAATTACAAGAGTTCAATTTCACCTTGAAGATCTTTCCATTTCATACAACAGAAGAAGACGTCGGTGCACAAGAGCAGTCGAGTATCATCTCTACCCTAAAATAGTTCGTCCTTATAATACAACTCTAGAAAAATTGATAAATCAAATACAATTACACGAGCTCAATTTCACTAATGTTGTAGCAAAGAGAAAGGGAAATTAAACAAAAAGGGAAGTCATTTAGAAAGGTACAATTCATTAAGTTTTAAAACATTGAGTATGACGATTTTCTGTCTTATTTGGCTCAAGTATAAAAGGAAAAGTAGTATATTTTGGTGATGATATACATATAGAAAGATTAATGTGAAAAAGTTCACATTAATATAAGTTAAATTCTCAGATTCTTCATTCTTGCACATTTTTTCTGTTGTGCAACAAAGCGCAATAACATATTCTATTACACAATTAGGAAGCATCCAGTAGGTACCTAAATTGCTCTATTTCCATTTTTAATTAGACTGAATATCGAGATCAAGGCATTAACTCAAGAAGAATCCGCCATTAATTGTGCGCATATACTATTTGGCTCCAACAGAAGAAACTCCATGAAGATTTTATCCCTAGCTAAGGCAATAGCAGAAAGTTGCTTGAGATATTTGCACACTAATTGAGATGGCAAGCTCTCAATTTCTGCCTCAAAGAAGACATAAATTTGGCACTAGCAATACAACTCCAGGCCTTTAGTTGTCTTTAATACGCTCTCTCTTGTATCAATGCCATCATTTCTACAACAGGTGAACAGGGAATCCAAAGCAGTGGGAGCGTAACAAGTGAATTGTTTCCGGTGAGCACTTGACCGCTTTTGGCCACATTTCAAACTGTATATCCATTTTATAACAGGTTGAACCTTCAGTTATATAAATAGGTGAGTTTGATATATTTTAGATGGGTTATAGCTGGTCAAACCATTTTGAGTTAAATTGCCAGCAATAAGCAAACTGGTAATGTAATGACAATTATTTGAAAAAAGTTACCATCACCATCCACAATATCATGCTAAATTTTCAAAAGTATGAGAGGCGAGCCTACGCACTAAGCCTCCCGCCACGGGTGGGGTCTGGGGATAGGGCCAGACCACAAGGGTCTATTGTATGCAGCCTATACCTTGAATTTCTGCAAGAGGCTATTTCCATGGCTTAAACCCGTGACCTCCCCGGTCACTTGATCATGCTAAAATTTCAGCACTTAAAAAAGGAATTTGCAATATTTTTTGTAGTCTTTATCACCATGGAACCAATTAGATAGGTGAGTTTCACACTTCTTAATTAATTTTGATATAAATTACTATAGGTGAAAAAAAAATTCAGATTATTTGCTCCAATTTTAAATTAAATTTTCGATTCTAAGAAAAGAATGTGCATTATTTGTAGTCTTTACCTCCATGGGACCACCAAATAGGTGACTTTTGCACTTCTTACTCTTTAATTAATTTTGATATAAATTACTACAGGTGAAAAGAAAAAGCTTCAGATTATCTGCTCCAATTAAATTAAAATTGAAACATATCAACATCAATCAGAGAAACTAAAAAACACAAGAATTACCAGTCAAGTACCTAAAACTATATCGCCAAAGCAAAAAAAAGTTATTTATTTGCCAAACCAGCATGTAAACTGAAAGGGAGGGGGAAAAAAAGAGAAAAACATGCAAGCAAGTAGAACATTAGACACAAGTAACAACCGAATTCAAACCCTAGCATTTTTATCATCCATTAATCGATATACAAAATCGAGAGCTGTATATATGAATTGAAAACAAGAAAAACACAGATAAATCAATAAACACGGAGAAAGCTGGAAGCGAAGAAATGGTGTTAACGAAGAAAGAGCTGTTACCACAGTAGAGAGAGAGAGCAGAAAAGAGGCAGAGATCTGTGAGAAAGATTGTCTACTGATCTTTGATGGTGATGAGAGTCGAGCGATAAAGATCGAAAGAACAGAAAGTGAATAAAAGGGCCGAAGACACTCTTTAAGTTTCCCAAAATTTTGTTGGCTTGCCCCGAAGTCTCACCGCTTGGCGATTTGGATGGAAACACGTATGACTGATTGACGTAATATCTCTTGTCCGATTTTACCCTCGCCAGTTGGCGCGTGCTAAAATACAAATAATAAAGCCCCTTGTTTTTCTTTTTAATATAAGCTTATTTTATAACATGTAAATCTTGAAAATATAATTTATGATATATAATTAAAAAAATCAAAAAAGATAAAAAATATTAATAATATTCTTCTAATTTTACCTTATTTAGTGGAGTAGAGTTTTACATGTTGAAAAAATATTAGCCATTACATCTATTTCAAGATATTTATTAAAAAAGAAAAAATTAAAAAAACAAAAAAAACATTTGAGATAGTCAGTTATATGAAATTGGAAATTAAATTATGATTGAAATAAAAAGTGATAGAAAAAATATTTTTAATATTATTATATAAAAAATTTTATAAATAGCAGTCATATGAAATATAATTATCAATAATAATTATAATTTATAGCAATAATTTCTAAAATAAAAAATTCTCTTCTCTCTCCTAATATCGTTCTCGCTCCTCTCTTCTGTTTCTTTTTCCTCTTCTCTTAACTTTTCTCCCATCTTTGCTTCTTCTGTCTCCCCGCTCTTCTCTTTGTCTTTTGTTCTTTCTTCTCTCTACCCTCTCTCATTCTCCCTCCCTCTTCTCTGTTTCTTTTCTCTGTATTCACATTCATACGCGTATTTAGTTTTATCAACGAATACGCCGCATAAGATATAAAGATACATACAACTAAAATTACAAGAGACTATATTCACTTGATTTTGTATTCATTTGTATTCATATGCACCATTTGATACACTTATATCTCATATACACTTTCTCAAATTTGTTGAATACACCAATACAATAAAAAAATTCAAATACAACATTTATTTGTAGATTGTATCCTGTATCTATCACTTTTATTTTTTGAGATACACTTGTATCATCACTAAAAATAATATGTTTCTGCATCTACAAATAAATCGATCGGTGTATATATAAAGAAAAGAGAGAGAGATAGAGAGAGAAAGAGACAAGAAAGAGAGAGAGAGAGAGGGAGAGAGAAAGAGAGAAAGAGAGACAAAAAAGGGAAAGAAACGAGGAAAGAGTGAGAGAGGCATAGAGAGAGGAAGAAAAAGAAAGAGAGAGTGAGAGGAAGAGAGAGGCGGTGCGAGAGAAAGAAAGGGAGGGAGGAGATAACAGCGAGAGATTTGAGAGAGGAGAGATGTTATAAATAGTAATTATTTTCAAAGTGTAACTACAAATAGTAATTATTTAAACTATATCTACTAATGGTAAATACATAGCATATGTTTGTTATACTATGTAAATTATGTAATCTGAATATTGTATATTGTAATGTAATAACATACTATTTCATTCATTCTTCATTCAATATTCAAAAAATAGACTTTCATTTTTACTTATCATTTTTAATATATTAAAAAAATTTTTCTGTTTTAATTCGTAACATTAATTATTTGTTTTCTGAATCATTTCCCAAGACCTAAAACTATACATCAATTAATATGAATATTATGGCAAATACGCATATTAATCATTATTCCTCAAGAGATGTGTAGAGTTCAAAGAGGACAAATAAAAATGAATGGAGGGTGTAGTGAAAATCCAAACTCAAAAACATATGTTTGTTAGAGGTGATCGCTGGATTTTTTTACGTTTCATTTACGGGCATAACACTTAGAGAAAATGTAGACTCGAAAGCATACATTTGTTGGAGTCCGTATTCTCTTTCTATTTCATTTAAAGTGTATAATGATATTATGAAAATCTAGACTTGAATTAAGAATACACTTGTTGAATTAAAGAAAATCTAGAGTCAAAAGCATTCGTTTGTTGACTAGTAGTCCATCGCTGGATAGCAACAGAAAAGGCTGCAGCAGCATGGATCCATAATTATCTGGACGAGATTAATGGGCGATCAAAAGGCCCATTGGCCAGGCCGGTGATCTCATGCCTGCCCAAAGATCTGTTCATGGTAGGGTCTCCATAATAGTGGGAGCCTTGTATTTGCACGGGCCTATCCACCCTCGCCCAATATTTTCTTGGCCCAGATCAGTACAACGTCAAATAGAAGTCATTGAGTTTTGGAAGATGCATTAATATGGGTTCGGATGGATTTACTGAACGCTAGAGTACATATTAAGAATCAATTAAATAAATATAAAGGTAATGATGTTTCAGTAAAATTCTATTCCAAATATAGCTAATCTTTAGGAATTACTCAAATATACTATGATTAAAGGACTCTTAAGAAGAAATAATTATTGAAAAGTTAATTATCATTTAAGAATATTATCCTTCATCCTTTTCTTTTTTCAAGACACATAAAAGCATAGCAAGTGAACATTAGTCTAAATGAAACTAACACTAAAGTTTTTGGCGATTTGACGGCATAATTAAAAGAGTTATGATTCAAAACTTATTAATTAAAAATTTTAGTTTCGTCTCGGAATCATTATTCTATACCGTAAGATATTTATATACATAGTATATTGTATGTCTGTTATATATGATTGCTTCGAGCAATGCATGTCTAATAAATGGAAGCTTCATATCAAAATTTTATATTGCTGTGCATTTCATCATGCAATAGACAAGTGTGTACAAAAGAGTAGCGAAATTGACAGGTACTGGATATTGAAATCATGGCTATTACTGCAGTGCCGGCACCCATTTATGTACATGATTGTGTTCTATAAAAGCATAATAAAATAATTATACTTTTTCAATTCACACCTCTGGGCTCTGGCAAATTAAAGTTCAACAAGAATAGGATAGGATTAGTAATCAAGCTCCAGTCCGACGACTAAAACCTCGTTACGCCGAAATTAAAAAATTTAGAGATTATATGCTTTTAATTTCTTTATAATGGATACTAATTGCATGCACTAAGTAATAATTAGTACATAGTGACACAAACTTGCTTTCTAAGCTCCATTATTTTTATTTCCAATTTCAATCATTAAAAACTTTACAATTATCATCCTTTTTCTTTGGACTACTTCTCTTCATCATACTTTCCACCAAGTTCCTTCTTTATCTTCCAAGCAGAAATTAAAGTGATACATATGATATGAGTGGTTATTATATGGGAACAGGTAAGCACACATGACTTTAATTAAAAGAACGAATACATTGTCGAACGTGATATATAATTAAGTGTTAAAAATAAAATACGTATATACAATTAAATAAATGCGATTTGAGATGAAGTGGACAAATGTGAGTTCAAGAAGATAACCTGCATAGAATTAATTAGCTACCTCATGTAAAAAGATAAAATAACTAATCACGGAATATCTCAACTTATAAAATATATTTATATTTATCTTTATGTCACGTGCCAAATAAAATCAGAATTCTAGTTAGTAAAGGAAGTGTGTGGATAGTCTCTTATATGAATATTTGGCTTGCACTATTGAGAAAGACGGATATACACGGCATATCTTACGGATAAGAATGACGCAATTTTCTGCTTTTATAGTAAATTGTAGATGAAAAATATAGACAAATAATCAAGTTTCTTGCTCAACCACTAATAAAATATCTTTAGTCAAGAAAAGAACCTTTTTACGACGGCTCCTTTCTTTTATGCAAAAACAAAAGCTCAGTAAAGAAAATTAGAGTTTAAAACTTTGGCATTCCTAAAAGTATTTGTGTATATATATATATATGAAATTACAAAATAATAATATGTTAGGATTAATATTTCTTAAAATTAATTTATGTATTTTAATTTTATGGTTTTTTTTTTGTTTTAAATTATTCACAAAAATCAAGAACAATTTTAATTTATATTTATAATAAACACAATTTCAAATTTCAAATATAAATATTTATTTTGACAATAAAATCTACCTTCTTTTTTTTTAGATTTCACAATTTTCATGACCAAAATGAGAGTTGAATTGAAATCCTAGCACAAAAATGATATTCTTGTATTAGAATTTTATCAATATACTGCATGCATACATAATATTCGAATCCATATATTAAAAAAAACAAAAACGACGTCAACTTTAATGGAAAATTAAGAGAAAGGAAAAGAAAAAAACTTTTAAATTACTACTACTAAATAACGAGTACTAGTAAGTAGTAATATAATTAACCAACGACGTCAACTTTGACGGTGCACGATAATAGTCGCCGGAAAATGGAGGAGAAAGCGGCGCGTGATATCTTCTTTAGCAATTTCTAAGTCCTTTAGTACGTAATTTTCTTCTCCGGCCACCGGTATTGCGACCTTTTGTCTTTCTTCCATAGCATTTGATTGATGTCACGCGCTCTTCTTCTCTTGAAAAAGTGTAGCTTTTCAAGTACAATTGCCTGCACGAAATACTGTCCACCACTTTCGATGTATATTAAGTTGTCGTGGTTCATTCTCTTGGAACTGACGGACTTTATGAATTCGGCGTCGGATTCCGGCCATTTATAGAGGTTTATGTATGTGGCTCTTATCGGTACTGCTCTCGCCGCGACGACGTCGTTTACGCAAGTTGATATGTAAGGAGGCCATGATATATCAAGAGAATTTTGTTTTTGTTTATGTTGAGGTTTTTTTGTGTGACGGGAGAAATTATATAAGTACTAATAGGGTGTGGAGATTTTGGAGGGTGGAGGGGTGGGAGTCATGTTACTGTCAAAGTGTGCAAAGCTACCACACACACACATATATATATATATATATTAGAGGAATAGTTTAAAGTTGGAATAGGTAAATTCGGTAAAATTAACTCAACATAAAAACGTGACAATCCGCCAATTTATCCGTTCAAATTTGACTCCTTTGTAAAATATCTTTGGATAACTATAGACTTGTACCATCTTTCCATTTAGTTTATAAAGTATGTATACATGTATAGATTATGTATACTCTTTATATAAAATGTATAAATTGTGTATATTTTATATAAAGATGTATATACTATGCATTTATCACTAACAACTAATGTATAAAATAATTATTATTTATAGCTACACTATGTATTCAATAGCAAATAAGGAAAATCTTCTGATCTAAAACCTAACAGCCTTCGCCCTCGTTCTCTATCTCTTTGATCGTATTTTTCACCTCCCCGCTTGTAGTTAAACCGTTGGATCTCGATTGAAAAATAAAGAGTTTTTTATGATATTGTAACATCGGATTCACAAATCATGACAAAAATCCCAACATTGGAATTACTAAAAAGGTGTTGGGGACAATGAGAAGGGTGATGGAGGAGAGCTCACAGATTGGGTGGCAACAAAGGTGGTGGAAAAAGGATTTTTTCTTTTGTGGTAGTCATTATTCAGACTCACGATGTATTCGCCCGAGATTTCTTTAGATTTATATCCACTTGAAATTTTTCATATTTGTATTCGCCGTATTTTTGATGCCCGAGTATTTTCTTTCTCTTCGTATTTGTGATGTATTCGCTTGTATTTTCTCAGAAATATAATATATTTTTATTTTATACCGTATTTCTAAATTTAGAAGGAGAAATTTTCTAGCAAATCTTCGTATTTCTATCTTTTGCATCATCTATGCATTGTCTTTTAGACACTGGAATGTATTTTTGTTGTTTAAATCCTTATATAAACTCTTGCATTTCACTATCAGATTCTTTGTTTCACCTTTAGTATATCAAGCGAAATTAAGTGGATAAATATAACTTATCGTGACTGTGTCCATCAAGATTGTATAAGTTGATATATCTATTAGCCAATAAATACAAGTGATACAACCGGTAACAATTGGATAATAGTATGGATGAATACAAGTGAATTAGAACAAACTAACATGACCCCCGTAAGTTTTGGTTGTTTGTATCCTTGTATACACTTGGATTATATTCACATATAACCTAAATGCATGTATGAATACAAATGTTCGACACCTAAAAAAAAAATTATTTTGTGTGTGTGTGTGTGTATTGCACCGATAGTATATATGGTGTATATTTCTGCATTATATTGATAAATTAGTCAGTCAAATGGTATATATCCATAATATTTAATATGTGATATGAAATCACAGTAAAGTAAAAAGCTATTATTAGACAATTAAGCAAATTATAAGGGAACAAACAAAGAAATTAAAATGTAACTTAATAATAGGTATCGGGTTGGATTATGACTAAGCTGTCAAAATGGGTTGGTCCAATCTAACTCAACCCCAACGGACCAACGAGTTAAACGAGTTAGGACGAATGATCTTTTTTTTTTTTAACAAAAGCGGCCTTTAAAATTATAAATTCACTCAACCCAACTCTAAGTCGCCACTAAGTTAGAACGGGTTGAATTTTTAATAAAATTTGAACGAATCTAAAATATGATAAAGGAAGAGATCAAAATTCATAGAGGTTGTGACTATTCAAGAAGAAAAGCCGCGCATGAGCCAAAACGGCGAGAAGAAAATCGTAGAATTTAGAAGACTTAAACCTAATTTTATTTGTCAAAGTCTTTATCGTATTATTAATTTATTATATAAAACATAATCCTATTAAATATTAATAGTTCTAGATTTCTAGTAGTTTAGTTGTAGTACTATGTAATCGATGCCGTACGTATGTACAATGTACATCTTTTCATTTTTTTATTTTATCTTATATTATTATTTTATTTTTTTAATTAGTTAATATATTATATATTTAATAATTAGTTATTTTTTAAGTTTCACTGGCCGGGCCAACCTCCGAGGCTCACTTGCTAGGGCCTTCGACCGACAGGTTAAATGAGGTTGAACTTTTTAGGTCTCATTTCTCGGTGAAAATTGTCCCAACCCCACTTAATTAAAGGGTTGGGCTGGGATTTACCCTCACTCGGCCAAGCCTATTTTGAATAATTATTTAACATATATATTAGGGGAAAAAACATAAATATACTATATGAGATTTGTTATTATAAAATTTAACAGAGTTTTCAATTTTAAAACATAATTTTATCAAAATCTAACAAAGGGGTTTTTTAAAAAATACGGTAAAGTTATTTCTTTCAACACAAGGAAGAAGGTTTTCCTGATATTCTGTTTATAAATTTCAAATTTTTTATTTTTTTTATTTTTTTTATTTTTTTTATTTTTTTTATTTTTTTTATTTTTTTTATTTTTTTTATTATATTCAATTTTATATCTTTTTCTTTTGGTTTATTTCCTATCTCCAGGTGAGGAAATTGATAACTTGAAATCTTGAATTATTCAAAATCATAAAACATTGTTATGGAGGTGGTTAGATCCTAAATTATTTATTTCCAATTCATTTTGACGATATGACTGACATATAATTTCACACATGCACCACATAATTATGTATAGTAATGAAGAGAAGGAGATATATTATTATAATTTCACTATTGAAATAAAAAAGCACACTAGTTCAATTTATCATGTTTTATACACTAAAACATGTTTGTAATAACATGATATAAAAGTTAAGTAAATCAGTATAAGTTTGTACCATATTTTATACGCACTATACATTAAATCATATTTGTATATAACTTGTATAAAAGAATTAACTCAGCTTGTATCACCATATTATATACACAATCTATACACTAGAAAATATTTGTATAGAACCTAGTAACAAAAAAATTAAGTAAACCAGCTTGTATACTCATTCTACTATGCATATAAAAAAATTTAAAACATACTTTTTATTTGCCCACTTTCTGCATAATAGATAGTTAAATGTTCAAAAGGTCAACATATATCTATTCCATATAATACATAGTGAAACAAAATCCTCTAAACAATACATAATAAAAAACATCCATTACTAACGAAAAGCAATAAATTGATCCAAAACAATTGAATTTTTCGTTTGCATCCTTCAACACATAATTCATAATTTTTTTTTAATTTTCTTCAAAATTTGAGATTTCTACCATGTCTAGAAAATTCATGAGACAAATTTTCAAAGATAAACATTGATAAAATTGTTTATAATCTCCGTGACCTTGCTAGAGACTCCAATATCGGAGTAAACTTGCTTGAATACCTTAAAAATTATATCCCGTAGATTTTAATGCTCTTTTTGACCTTCTTTTTCTTCTTATCTACTCCATTCTTTGTTAAAACTTCTTTCCGACCTTTGATTTCTTCTCACTTTGGGAGACATGGAAATATTTTAGAGAGAGTGAAAATTTTAGAAATAGTTAAATATAGAAGTAAAATCACAAAACGAATTGCAATATTAAAAAGAGAGTAATTTGATTTTTATTATCTTATATTTTTTTTGAAAATGAGTAAAATATTTGATATTTATTAAAAAAAAAGAAAATAGTAAAAAAAATCACAATTTTATAAATTAAAATTTTAATTTTTAATTAAAGATAAATCTTATCTATTATAAATAAAAATATTTTTAATTTTTTAAATTTAAATTTAAAACACAAAACAAAGAATTTTGAGTATCATTAAGATATAGGGCCTCATGAGTGATTGAATTATTATTCCTTAATGGGGTTTTATGCATTTGGTTTGGTGGGTACTGTATGGGTGTAGGTAGTGAAAATATGCACACTGGCATCATTCGAAGTACTGGAAGCCATCTGTATAGTATTTTCAATATTTTAAAAATAAGGTGAAATTTAGAGTTTGTTTGGAAAGTGACATGAATATTTAATTTGAGAATAATTGAATATCATTATATAGTTTGAATTATTTGTTTAGCTAGATAATTATTTAATTTATTAGAAAATATAATTAAAAGCGAAAATTATACTCTTCAATTATAATTTATTAGTCCATATGCTTCACTCACTTATATGTCATTGGATATGAATAATATTATTGGACCCCGTTTTACACTAGCAAAAACAAAAAACTAAAAACTAAAAAATATTACGTATGAATTATTCTAAATAGTACTCTTAATCAATAATATAAATTATCGTTCTTGAATTAATTTAAATAATCATTCATTTAATTAAATTAAAATGAGCCGTGGATATATATAAATATATAATTCATGTGTAATATGTGTGTGTATAATCATATATCATATATAATAGTGTATATTCTACGTATACCAATTAGAAATAGTAAACATAAATTTGTCCAACTATTTGCGTATAATCTAGGCACCTCCCTCCTTCCATTGAATAACTGGAAACCTTCAGTTTGTTGGTAAAAGATATATGATTTGTTGAATTAAACAAATTTATATGAAACTGGAGAATTAACATTTAATTTTCTAACAGTAAAACAATAAATCTGTCCGGCTATTTCTTCTCATACGTGAGGTAATAAAGTTCCACGAACCAAACAATAAGAATATCAAATTTCAAAGAATATAGAATATAAATTCTCTAGGAATTGAATACCATCTACATATAGAAGAACTTGGCTTATGGAATAGGTGCAGTACTAAATTTCCAGGATATATACATCAAAGCTGTAGGTTGAGACGTCGGGGCTTACTACTACAACAAACCAAGAAATCGACAAATTCAAATTTAAAAAAGAAACGAAAGATTTAACTTATATATATCGACACTAACAATAAAATTTAAATTAATAAGTTGTACTATTATTAAAATTCCAAAACAAGAATTGTAACAAAAGGAACAAAATGATTGTTAATGCGTCTAGAGAATTAAGAGCGATCGTTGTTGACAACAAAGCTTCGAATAATCTTATGGTTCTTAGTATCAAAATCAAATTTCAATAAGTGAACGCAAATAAAAAAATAAGAAGCAAGACTACCATAGTTGTGATTCAAAGAAGTAACCGTAGTACAAGAAGCTTACTTATGTGAAAGATATTTAACAACTCAAATATATACCAAAAAAATAAATCGTCTTACCTTATTTGCGTAGTATAATTTTCTCAACGAAGGAGAATCAATCAATTGAACCTCCTCCGGATCATATAACTCTGCCTCTAGCTGTTGCGCTATCCAAAATCTCCTGAGACTCGAAAATAATATTTTTCAAACTTTTAATCAACAAGAAAATAAAAAGTTATAACTTTTTATTTTCATGTAATTTTATCTAAATGTGAATATTGTTTGGCCTTCTCATCTCAGTCCTTAGGTGGTCTTCAAGTTGTATAGTATGGTTTTCATTTTTGAAATGAGTATTTGGGCCATAAAAGAGCATTGCAGCCTGCAGGTAACATTTATGGTAATAGTTGAGCTCTTCAGTACTCTAATTGAAGTGCAATGGTGGATATATCAGTTTGGAAACAACAGATATTAGGCTTTTATTTCAAAACTCAAAGAATGTTAGAAAATTAAAATTATCTCAAAAGGGAATATCTATCATTAGTTTGAATAAAAAGTTTTTCATTTTAAAAATATTATATTATATTTTACATCTACTTATTTAATACTCCTTCTGTCCCAATTTTTATGACAGAATTGACCGAACATGCTTGCTATATATCAAAATGACAGAATGTTTCAAATTACTCTTAAAATAAATAAAATTTTAAATAGAAGAGGTACATTTGTAAATTTTTTTGCCAATAAGTGAAATCCAACATGGGTAAAATGTTGATAGTGTCATTAAATATTTGTAAAATAAAAAATACGCTATTTAAAAATAACTAAAAAAAGTGTATCATAAATTAGAAAAAAATGTATTATTTTGTCTTGCATTTAATTGGGTCTAACTAGTCACTAGCTAAACTGTTAAACGATGGAGAAATATCTATATATACAAGGTATTTTGAAGACTTGTATATAGAGTCATTCTAATAAGATAAGCCGACAAACTTTTTGAAATCGGGCCATTTTAAGAATATTTTTTCAAAATTCGCTATCAAAAAAGTATTTTTAAGAAGACGCAATTTTGCTAAGCCACCAATAAATTTTAAAAACACTTTTGAGCAGCAATTAGTGTTTGACCAAATTTTTAAAACCGCTTTTTAAGTGTATTTTTTTCTCAAAAGCTAAGTGTTTTTTAAATAAATGCTTTGTGAGAAATCACTTTTACTAAAAACAAGCATACTCCCTAAAACTCTTATTTTCTTCCAAAAACTTGGTTAAACACATTTTTTTAAATAATCACAAAAAAGATAAATATTTTGAACCTCTCAAAAGCTTCTCGCCAAAATGCGCTATAAGTCATTTTCTCTTATCTCTTTTAATAAACTTTCTTCTTGAATTTTTGTTGCATCTATTCCCAGTTTATAATTGTTCCATTTTACTAGTCATTTTAATTTAAAAAATTATCTCAAAATAAGTGTTATTTTTGAAGTTCAAAATTAAACTTTGCAATTATTTCTAAATATACTCTAGCATTTAAAAAGTATTTTTTTCTCAATATAACTCAATTTTTTTAAAAACATTAATAAATAGGATAAATTTAATAAACTATATCTTATATTTATTGTTTTTTTTAATATAATGGGCGTGAAGAAAAATTAAAGCAATAGCTAAATGTGACAAATGAAGTAATAAATGATTATATTTGGCTGCGTTTTTATCTTTCGAGAGTCAATTTAATTGATTTTTAAAATTAAATTGCATCAAATCAATTTAAAATTTTAAATATTTAAAAACTATATATAAAAATACTAAGTTGCAACTTTTCGCTGATTAAAAACTATATCTCAAAATTTTAATCAAAATTTATATTACTTTTAACTCTTAAAAAAATTGTAACAAGATATCTATTTATTTTTTGTTTAAAATGTCCTCGTTTACATAGATAAAAACAAAGTTATCTCAATACACGCGTGTTGCTGAATACCCTTACAATTGGAGGCCTCGTCCGAATCAAGCTTTTATCTTTTGTTTTCTTGTAACCAAAACAGGTGTTCTCATCACTTAAACAAGGAATTAATTTGCGGCCACTATATAGATTAGGCTTTATTTTCATACAAGCAATGACATATATATATATATATATATATATATATATATATATATATATATATATATATATATATATGTACTATCATGAATTGAAATTAAATCTAGTAAAATTCATGAATTTACTATCCTTAATTTATGGTGAGTAAGGCATTCAAATCATGCAGCATGTTTGATACTTAGAGAAAAATAATTTTAAAATTTAACTTTTTCATGTTTGAGTGATCAAAAAGTTTCAATAAAAAATAAGTTCTTTAAAAATGAAAAAAACGACATTCTTAATTAAAAAGATAAAAAATAAAGTTTCACGAAGTAGAACATTTCATAATCGTATTTTTTCCGTTCTCCAATAACCATCTTCACCTCACCCCAAATAGCTCCCCCATCCCACACCCCAACTCCCACCTCCCCTCTATCATTTATTTAGATTAATTATATATAAATATTTTAAAATAATATTTTACTTATATGTCAAACTCAATGTCGTTCAAAATTCAAACACACCTATATTGCAAAAAGTACAAATTTATTTAGTTCGCCTATACTCTACGGTCCGGTCTTCGTACACCTAAAATTCCACGTGGAATCAAAGGTAGAATCTGATCCACAAATTGCGGTTGGAGTTTGATATGGCTGTGACTTGATAACAAACCAGCATGTGCTTTCTTCTGGTGGTGCATAGAGCCGAACTAAGTACGTGCTATATCCGTTTTCATTTATTTTTCTATTTTTAATTTAACTAATAAAAAAATCATTCTCTAACAAATTCTTATAATTAAAATTTTTAATTAAAATAAAAAATCTCTATCCTATATATAAAAACTTATCCATCTCATCTAATTCCAGATAATTCTAATTCCAGGTTATGGGAAAGGATTGTCACATACAGGGACGAGTTGTGATCTTTATCAAAATCTGTGTCAGTGAGTGCTGGGGCTTATGGAAAGGAAAGTGTAAAGCGTATGATTGATGGCGTTCTGGTAATAGTAAACATATGACACATTTTCAATTTTATTTTAATTATCAAACAGGTTATAACAATATTTCAAAATATTTATTTAATTTTTAAAATTCAAAAAATAACATTATACATATATATATTTTAATCTTTAGTTGTTCTTTAATTAATATATAAATTTTATTATAATAACTAAAATAAAATAGAAAAATATTATATATTTCAGCTGTACAGCGACAATCTAATTATGATAATTTATGAGAAGAATTAATGTTGCAAAGTGTCATATTCTTATCGACCCCCTTTACGTACAAAGTTATATAATTTAACAAATCAAGTAGTAGTAGTATCTCTTATCATTTTCAATTTTATACTAATTAAATATTAAATGCCTGTGAACTGAGGGACTTGTCTTGGGCACCACATATTAACCCCACTTTTGTCTAACTCTTTTCCTGTTTATCTTATATTTTGTCTACTAATTGATCAATCTCGTTCCTCGTGATTGCGTTTATTAGATAGATACATACATAATTAATAGAGATGTAAAATTTAAAATTTAGATTTATAATTTTAATTCAAATTTAATTTACCACTTACCATTTAGTTTTTTTAATACTTATTTAGTAGTATTTAAATTCATTTAAACGATCTCTATTAAAATCATTGAATTCAGATAACCTATATATAATTACACTTACTAACAATAAATAAACTTTTGAATTCAAATAGGAAACATAGTAACGGCTATTTCACTTTTGATAAGTAGCTAAAAGCTCACTATGGAGTCATTCAAGTGGTTTAGACTTTGGAGCAAACTACATGTAGGGGTGTTCTGTATATTTTTTCCGGTGAGTTCGCAAATGTTATCATAATAATTAATTTATTAAATTCGAAAATAAATGAATTTCTTTTTTATTTTAATATTTGATATATATATATATAATATTATTTTAAAATATTTTTCTCTATATCGAACACACCCATACGTCTTTTAAGGATATAAAAATAATACAAGCCAAATCTTGTTGTAGTGACAACTTTTGTTTGAAAATTTTATGACCGTTATAATGATGTGTTGCTATATGTATACCGACATTTGACGTTTAGATCTCATTTAGTCAAGTATCGACAAAAGTATACAAAAATCTAGTTTTATAATTTTATTAGGCACCAAGGAGAAAGAACATATTTGTTAACTATTTAAGTAAAAAAATAGAAAGAGTATGAGTATAAAAAGACAAATACAATAAGTTTTTTTCATGGATATATGACCATAATTGATGGATCCTATTCTAATATAATTTTTTTCTTTAAATATTCGTACTGATATTTACAAGGTGCATGACATTGAGGCTTACCAAAGAAAGACCATTTCAATGGGATTAACCATAAGTCAGGATTGCAAGCTCTTGGCACTGCATTTCAAAGCCATGACCACCTTTTTTTTTTTCGAATGCAACTTCTCAAGAGAAATATGAGAAAAATTCTAATGTGACTAGGAATTAAGGAATACAAAAATAGATTGGAAGACGACAAGAAGAAGTGACATGGGTTGCGACTGCTGTTGTTTCAACTAATTTTGTTGTTGCTTACATTGTAAAAATGACATTGGCAAGAAAGGAATAGCAAAATGTTCCAAAACAAAATGCACGGTTTCTATGGTGATGAGTAAGGTCGGGTAAGGGAATCGGTCCGACCTGCTCTGCCTAGTTCTAACGATCCGTACTCCAGAAGACCGTCTCTGCATAAACCTAAGATAGGGGTAACTTAAGGGGAACCCATGAAGGGGATATTTACCTGCTGATTCTTGAATCTAGAGGACCTTGCCGATTCCCAGAATCTGCTAATCTGCCGATTTTAAATTTTTTTGTAGGTGACCGTTAGGAGTTGTTTGGCACCCGGGCAATTGGGCCCACCAACGGGCTTCCTAACAACTATTCCCCCAAACACCCCTACCCTCTAACACCTCTACACTATAAATATATCCCATATTCATCCCATTTTTCTCACAAAATCTTCAATTCTCTCTATTATTTTCTCAAAAACTCAAACTCACAAATTCCCCTCTAGTTTCTACTCTCTAATATTTTAATTTTATATTTTGTGGTATTAGCTAATTGGAGCAGGAGATTTTTTGAGACATTTGCAAGCTTCAATTGTCGTCTCTCAATTCCGACTTTTAACGTTTGCGTAAACGCAAATGTTCGGGTGACATTCTTTACAACTTTAATCTCCTTATTTATTTACTTCTATTTTTGTTGTTATATTTATAATTTTATATTGCTTGTTAATTTGTGATTTATTTTTTATTTATTTAATATCTCTATTTGCTTATTTTATATTTTAAATATGGATGCTAGTAAACAAAGTAGAGGTAAAAGAATTATGGGTGCTACTAATAGGGGACGTGGAAATAGTTTTAGATCATTACTACCACCGTCACCGCCAGATTTAGTGTCAATGAAACTTATGTTGATGAAATTTATTTTACCACATCAACAACCTTATGATGTTAATTCTACCACTCAATTAGACCATGATACCACCGATAGAATTTTATACTAATTTTGAAGAAAACTTAGAGGATTCTCTGCTAAGAGGTACAAGAAAAGAGTTAGAGGAGACCTCTACCCCTGGCTTTGGTCCAGTTACAAAATTACCTACATTTACTAGGGCCACTAGGACCGAACATCCTAAAAGGTCATTAGTTTGGCAATTTATGGAGCAAAATAGTAAAAAAATACTGCTACTTGTTTAAAATGTAAGAAAGTATTAAAACATTTGACTGGGATCAAAAAGGTGGGATGAGGTTAGTTAACTAAACATTTGAGATCGTGTAATAAAGAATTTGCTCACCTAGAAAATGTTGCTAAGGCTAAAAAAAGGTACACCTTGCTCAAGGATCTAACATGGTTCCAAACTGCTTTAAATAGGACTAACCCGACCGGCCCAAGCACAAACGACACATATAGTCGAAAAAAATCAAGCCGGTAGAATTAGGTAAAATGAAGCTTGTGGTTTACCTTCGCTTTCTTCACATCCCGATTTTATTCATTATATTCCTGGAAGTGTATAATCCATCTTTTCAAGGTTTTTCTAGAAACACAATTAAAAATGATATTTTTAAATATCAAGCCGAACACTCGGCTATTTCTTCGTTGTCTCTTTGTATATTTTAATGGTAGAATATCTATTACTCGAGCATGGTCGTAGGTATTAATGGTAATGATTATTTTACTGCTACCGCCTCATTGGATTGATCATGATTGGAATATGCAAAAAGAATAATAGGATATATATATGTAGAAGAAAGTAAATCCTGCTTCATATCGCTTTTACAATAGGAGGTATTTTACAGTATTTAATCTTTGTGATAAAATAATGGGTGTCACTTTGTGACAATGTTTCTAATAATTTTAACAGTTGTTTGATTTTTTAAAACTAGACTTTGTCCAATTGATAATGGTGTTTTTCATGTTAAATGTGCCGACATATTTTTAATTTAATTGTAAAAAAGAAGGTCTTAATACTTTTGGATTTAGTTGTCAAAAAGTTAGACTTGCTTGTGCTTGAATTTTTAAAGCAAAAATAAAGGCTAGACTTGTTGAATATAAAATCGTTGTGTAGAATGTCAACTTGAATATAGAAAAGTTCCAAAAGAAGTGTCTACTAGATGGAACTCTTTATATGAAATGCTTGAAGTAGCTTATGTTTATCGCAGGTCTATACAAATAGTTTATAATGCTCATAATGCGGATACTTATTCAAGACTTTGTGATGATGATTAAGCTCAAGTTTATGAAATTATTAAATTTTTGAAAATCTTTTATACAACTACAAATTGAATATCTGGTCAATATTATCCGACCATTTTTTCGGTGTTAGTAAATATTACTGCTATTTCAAGAAAATTTATAAATTTTAAAAATTAAAATTTCAATTAAATTACATGTTTTTTTTGTTTTTTTAAAATTTAAAAATATTTTTCTCTATTCCCCAAATTTATTTGACTGCTACTTTATTCAATCTTTTTTATAAAACTCAAGGTGTTGAAAAAATGATTGAAACTATTTATAAAAATTTAGAAATTCAATCGGATGAATTGCCAACCCTTGAGATGTGTAAGAGTAGTATAATACCTAAAGTTAGAAACTTATATAATGTATATAGAATACCGAACAAAATGTTCCACCGACGCGATACATGTTAGTTCTAGGCTCAGAGTAGACGATGTTCACACTGATAAGTGATTATTCCTGCCCGAATCATCTAACAATAATGACTTTGATTCATATATTTCGAGGCACCTAGATAGCACGTGAGATGCAAATGGAGAGCCGCAACTTTTAGCGTGGTGGAAGAACCACAGGGAACAATATCCAAGACTTTCAAGGGTGGTTCGAGATGTCTTAAAGCCATTCAAGCCGCCTTCCGTAGCCGCAGTGCTTTCGCCGCGGGAAGATTTAATATTGGAGACCACCGATATTCTTTGACAAAAGACATGAAATATCTCATGGTCTGAGATTGATAAATGTTTAACGAAGAAACTTTGACCGCCAAAGTATCTGACCAAAATTGAAGATGAAATAGATGAAATATTTGGGGGAAAATAGTGATGACGACATGGACGCAATGAAGGAACAAGGAAGAGTACCAATTCCAAAATATTACAAAGGACGTGATAAATAAGCCACGAAAACAACATTTTGAAGATTATAGATTTTAGTTATTTAGTATAATAATAGAGACCTAATTGAAACAACCCCTCCTTAAGGTGGTCACAGATTAGGTACTCTTTAGTCTTCTAAATATTTTGTAATACATGTACGATTTTATTTATTTGAATAAATTTTTAGGCTACCGCCTTAATTTTTTTAATAATTGTCTTTTATTTAATGCAACTCATTTTATAAATACTTAGTATTACTTACTTAAAATTTAATTTATATTTGATTTGCTAACTTAGTAACTTACCGAGTTACTTCATAAATTTTTTACTATTTACAATTTTATCAAAACTTTAATAAGCTACAAATTTAATTAATTTTAATTTTATAAAGGATAAAATTTAAGTGTTTTCTTTTTTTTTAAATATGTTTTTTTATTTTTTAACTTTAAAATATTTAGTAAGTTATTTAAAATATTTAAAACTTCATAAGTTATTAACTTTATAAATTATAATTTTGAAAAAAAGAATAAAAAATATCCCAAAAAATGGTTAACTTAAAATTCTTAATAGACTAATAATTATACAAATGGACTAATAATTAAAATATAATTTTTTTAAAAAATATATAGAAATGAATTTTTTTTAAAAATAATTTGGACCCGGTCCGACCTGTTCAAGACCTGACATTACACGGATCTGGACCCACAATGTGGGAATAATCTGGAGCAGACTGGGCACGATAGACCCGATTCCGATCAAAGTCTCGATCAATCGGGTCTCGACCCGGTCCGTTTACGTAAAAACCGATCCGGGCGTGGTTCCGACTCGGCCCGCTGCGCCCTTTAGTCAGTGAGGAGAATTGTCCAAGAAATCTATTATAAGGTAGTTTGAAGAGTAGATAAGCAAGAAATCTGAAAATTTTAAACTTCTATCCTGGGCATAGACAGTTTAGAGCTTGTAGGAGTGAGGTGGTGTCTATTGATGTACTATATTGAGTGCTATTTGGTAATAAATACTTAATTACCAAAAACAAAAAAAATTGTGCATGACATTAATGATAATTATCGAAATATTTTAACATTTATTCTTATGTTATAATATATTTCTTATAAAATATTTTGCACATATCAGCAGTGATTAAGTATGGCAGAGCACTGCGTATTGTTATACCGAACGACACTATTTTATAGAATCGACGTTTCTAAATAAATAAAATATAACATGATAACCTGATTTAATTCAAAACATTTTAATAAAAGCTATTATAACGAATAGCTATTATAACAAGATTTGACCATACATTAAAAAAAATCTCATTTTTAAATCTTTGTTAGAATATTTTAATAAGGTAAACTCCACTCCAATCAATAAATTTAAGACGACAACTTTCTCTAATTTAAACATCATTTTCTTATTTTGAATATTTTAGAATTTACTAGAATCCCAGAATTTATTCGTAGATTATCCTTAATAGAAAAATCAGATGGCATTATACATGTCATAAGCAAATACTGTACATTTTTTTATAGAGAAATTTCTTACTTTGCTTATAACATCACCAAAATTCAAACTAACATTGTCCGATTATAATAGTGTTTGTCTCAGTGTGGCGAGCCACATTTATATATTTTATCAAGGACCTACAACCTTTTATCAAAATGAAGATATCGAATAATTATCTATTATATAGCTTAGACTGGGGCGAAGGTATTAGGGGTGTCATGTGATATTATTTTGTTGAATTTTTTTATAAAAATATGTATGAATAATTAAAAGGCAAAAGAAAATATAGAAAATATATTATTTAAAATGATATTCCTTTATTTAGCTTAATTGATTAGATATTTCAAATTTTAATTGAAGATGTGAGTTCGAATCTCTGTAACTTCTTTTATTATTTTTCACTTTAAAAATATCTCTCATAGTTCTAACTTATTTCAGTTACTATTTAAAAAAAATAAAAATTTGAAAGGACTTATTTCTATTATATATCGATGGCTAGACACTATCCTTGGTAGCAAAATTCATAATAAAACATACAAATACTTTCTTTTAAAAACAAAAAACAATATTTGAACCAACATCCTTGAGTAGATAGAAAACGTAAACGACAAAAGGAAGGATGAAAAATTTCATAAACATGTATATATTATTATATAATAAACTAAATGAGTATAATGTCCCCATCAGTATAAGTTCCAAAAAGTCACTCAAACAATTTTCTTTTTTGGCAAATAAACCTTGAAGATTTAATACTTGGAGAATTTTTGAATTCAAAATTAAGCCTATAAAAGAAAAGAATTCAAATCACGTAATTTTAAGGTAATCC
Source organism: Datura stramonium (assembly GCA_018107945.1). Taxonomy (NCBI): domain Eukaryota; kingdom Viridiplantae; phylum Streptophyta; class Magnoliopsida; order Solanales; family Solanaceae; genus Datura; species Datura stramonium. Next base: position 38,398 of record JACEIK010007823.1, read on the forward strand.
TCAAATTTACTAATAAGGAATTGACATGCTCTCTCTCTCTCTCTATAGCTAAAAATGGACAACATTCAATATTTATATCAACCCAAAAATAAATGACATATATCTTTAACTTACCTATACTGTTATCACTAAATTATAGTTAAACACATTCTTAAATTAATTTATCACTTACTTATGATAAATTAGTATGTTTCTATAAAATTAAGCGTGGATAAATTTTTTCAGACATGTCTCTTCCTTAAAGCAATCCCTAAAAGTAAAAAGAGACAAAAAAAGGTCCTTCATTTGGTAAAGTGGAGTATTAGTAACTATTTTCACACACAAATTCATAAACACAATTTTAGCATTTTCACCTTCTTTATCGAATTTATTTTATATATTTATCGTCATCTAATCATTTTCGTTTTTTAGTTAAATTTATAAATATCTTTTTGCCTCTCATTTAACAGTATCAGTATGTACTTTTTTTTTTTGCCTTCTTTGATTAATTTTGAGTAAGTATTTAATTCTTCTTTATTTATGATCATCAGTAACTCTAGGATTACTCTTTATTTTTCCAACAGATATGCCTAATGATCAAGAGATTTAGATATTTCATAGTTTTGGAAATTCTGTAAATTACTACAGTAAGTATTTGAAATAAAAAAGAATAAATACAAATATTTTTTTAATTTCCCACCTAATATTCGATATTCGCGGTGAAAAAATTTCAATCATCCACCATTAACTTATTGGTAAGTAAATAAAATATAAATGATTCACCTTACTTATCATGAAATTGAGGTTGTTTTATACTATCTCGTCTCAAAATAAGTGGTATTTTACATAATCAATAAAATATTAATGATATTCTTACAATTTTACCCTTATTTAAATGAAAAGAGTTTTACGTAAATAAAAAAATACTAAAAAATTACATAAAAAGATATTTATTAAGGGTAAGTAAATAAAAATATATTTTACTTTCTAAAAATGAATACTCACTTATTTTGAAAACGGAGAGAGAAAGCTTTTTAATCAATCTCTGTGGCATTCACGTAATAATTAGCAAAAGAATGCCCTTTCTCATATGTAGATCCTTCTATTATGTTTAAAAAATTTCTTTTTTTTTGGTTTTATGTTACAACGGTCAAAAATGAATTTCAAATGCCTCGTAACAGCCACAAAATCTGAGCTTTCTCTTCAAACTTTATCTCACATCACGCGCATATTACATACAGCTCCTCTCTCTTTCAATTCCTTCTATATTTTTTATAATAACCTCAAAAAGAAAAGAAAATCACCAAATTTTATCAGTCCAAAATCTTTTCAAATCACTAAATTCTCTCTCCAAAATCTTCTCTTTTTTTTTTCTCTCTCTAAAACATCGCCGTTGTTCTTCACATTGTTAAATCTCTCAACGGCAGGCAGGCAGGCGATTTGATCGTCGGTAAGTCTACACCATTTCCTCGTCATTCTTCTGTATCGTTAGTATAAATGCATATATGCATAAATCAACGGATTTCTTTTTATCGATTTTCTTTCATGATTTTGTTATTTGAATGATGAATCTCTAGCATCGATCAGTCGTTTTCAATTTGACGGTGAATTTTCGTTTGTATTTTCCTTTGACATTTGCGTGAAAATCTACATTCCACCCTTCCTTAAACTGTTTCAGCGTATTTCGAGTTGGAAGCTTCTTTTTTGCTGCACCAAGTTTTTGTTCTCAGATTCGGAATCGAGTCGAATTGAATCAGAGAATCGGTAGAAACGATTGTGAGATTGGAGGACATAAGGAGATCATTCTTGAAATGGAGTCATCCCAATCTCAGCAACAGAGAAGAGGACATGTTTCACGGTCACCCTCACAGACACCGAGGTCTAGCGAAAAGGCGGTTAGAGATCTGCGATCGGCGGAAGGGAATATGAGTGGAAAGCACGATAAGGATAAAGGCGTCAATGTGCAGGTTGTTGTGCGTTGCAGGTTAGTAGAATCAGTGCGTTTTGGAGTTTTAGTGTAACTTCTGTTGGCTTAAGTTACTAAATTAAATTGATTGTATTTGATGGAATCATTGTGATGGTTGTGAAATATGCAGGCCATTGAGTGAGGATGAGATGAGGCTGCATACACCAGCCGTTATTTCCTGCAATGAGGGAAGAAGAGAAATTTCTGCTATGCAGAACATAGCTAATAAGCAGATTGACAAAACATTTGTCTTTGATAAGGTCTGAATTTCTTTTATTTGATCCATTCTTATCTGATAGCATTGATTCTAAAATAGATATAGGAAAAACGAACATGGGCCAAAAGAAAAAGGAAAAAGAAAGAAGAATAGAGTGAATAGTTAAAAAAGATAATTTGGTGTGATAACTCGGACACGTTACCCGTTTAGAGCAGAATGGATACGAGTATTTCATTAACTCACTCCAACTAGTTTGGGGATTGGGTATATTTGTTTGCTATATTGATTGAAACTGAATGCCCATATTTCTGAGTTCTGGTACTGCTGAAAAAGGAAGTAAAGGTTGTGAATCAGATATCTAGTGTTTCTTGAGCTGACACTAACATTCTGCTGGATAATGCTGTCCAGGTCTTTGGTCCTACGTCCAAACAAAAGGACTTGTATGATTCTGCAATCTGCCCTATTGTATTTGAAGTTCTAGAGGGCTATAATTGCACCGTTTTTGCTTATGGGCAGACAGGAACAGGGAAAACTTATACAATGGAGGGAGGGGGAAGAAAGAAGGTTGGTGACTGTTAGAGATGAATTTGTTTATGCTACTTTCTTCTGTATAATAATACATTACAGTTCACCCCGTTTAGAATGGGGAATTTCCAAGTGATGCAGGTGTTATCCCACGAGCTATTAAGCAAATCTTTGACATATTGGAAGCTCAAAGTGCTGAATATAGCGTGAAAGTAACATTTTTGGAGCTGTACAACGAGGAAATATCCGATCTTTTAGCTCCAGAGGAATGTACAAAGTTTACAGATGACAAATCCAAGAAACCATTAGCTCTGATGGAAGATGGTAAGGGTGGAGTTTTTGTTAGAGGCCTGGAAGAGGAGTTAGTGAGATCTGCAAATGAAATTTATAATATCTTGGAGAAAGGTTCCGCTAAAAGGCGTACAGCAGAAACTCTTCTTAACAAACAGAGCAGTCGTTCTCATTCTATATTCTCTATAACAATTCACATCAAGGAATATACTCCAGAAGGGGAAGAGATGATCAAATGTGGCAAACTGAATCTTGTAGACCTTGCGGGTTCTGAAAACATTTCACGTTCTGGTGCAAGAGAGGTGAGACATTAAAATTCTGTAATTCGTTAGCCATTGCATTTATCAATTTTATCAGTAAGAAAAGGAAAAGAAGTAAAGAGAACCAAACAAACGAGTGTGCAAAAGTTGCTTAGCAATGTCACAAATTTACCTTCTTCATGGCAACTTATCCGGGAAGAGAGTTCTCAAGTTCTTTTTGGTTCTTTTGCCTCCTTTAATTGTGTATTTTTCTGTTCACATTATATTAAGCCGTGATTTTCTTTTGCAGGGCAGAGCAAGGGAAGCTGGGGAAATCAACAAGAGTTTGCTTACACTTGGTCGTGTTATAAATGCTTTAGTTGAGCACTCTGGTCATATCCCATATAGGTGCTTAAAAAGTCCATATTTATACAAGACAATATTATATGTATGAAGCTGTTTACATACCCTGCGAAACATTTGTTTTTTGTCAGGGAGAGCAAAATAACAAGGTTGTTGAGGGATTCATTGGGAGGGAAAACAAAGACATGCATAATTGCGACAATATCACCCTCCATTCACTCTATGGAAGAGACACTCAGCACCTTAGATTATGCTCATCGTGCCAAAAACATAAAAAATAAGCCAGAGGTCAGTTTTCTGGTCAATCCAAGCATTCTCAAAAGATTTTTAGTTCGACCGTCCTTAACTTTTCTTTTGCTGTTATTTAGATTAACCAGAAGATGATGAAATCTGCACTAATGAAGGATTTATATTCTGAGATTGAAAGGCTGAAGCAAGGTTTTTATACTGCTTTCTTCTCCTTTTTCTACATGAATCTCTATCTTGGATGGTAGTTACTTAAATTCTGAGATTTATGTTTTGATTGCATAAATTTCCATTTTAATGCCAACAGAGGTGTATGCTGCAAGAGAGAAGAATGGTATCTACATACCAAGAGATCGGTATCTCCAAGAGGAGGCAGAGAAAAAGGTTAGGCCCTGCTCACTGATCCATTGATTGGTTGAATTATCATGTAATCTTTTCTCATGTATGGTCAATATGTTTTTTCTCCTCTCAGGCAATGTCTGAAAAGATAGAACGGATGGAACTTAACTCAGAATCAAAAGACAAGGTATGCTACTAATTAATTTCTCAGCTAGATCTTATTGATCATCCAGAACTCGTAACTTGTTACATTTTTGCCTACTGCAACAGCAACTTATGGAGCTTCAGGAACTGTACAATTCTCAGCAGTTGTTGACCACTGAATTGAGTGACAAACTTGACAAGACTGAGGTATATGGAGTTCGGATCCCACCTAAATTCAGTAGCTATTTTTTGTGGTCCAACTCTTTCTCACGGAGATTAACTATAATTTTGTGTCTTTCAGAAAAAGCTTCAGGAAACTCAGCATACTTTGGCTGATCTTGAAGAGAAACATAGGCTGGCAATTACAACAATTAGAGAAAAGGAATTTCTGATAACGAACCTTCTAAAGTCTGGTAAGCCACATGGTCAAGGCAGACTCACTCTTCTGATTTACTATCTGCAATTGCTTTCGGCTGAAATTACATGTTTTTTCTATGGACCAGCTTTGGGGGAGGAATATGTTTTTACGGAGGGGAGGGGGTAGTGCAAGGTTTTTAAGTGTTTCTTATAAACAATTTTGGGTGTGGGGGATCATATTTCTCTTAAAAGAATTACCAAATTCATCAGCGGAGACAATATGGGAGTCTATATGTTTTTAGAATCATTTTACCTTTCGTAAGTTTATGAGATATATAAACGTATATATTCTACCAGAAAAATCACTGGTTGAGCAGGCCTTTGAACTTCGAGCTGAGCTGGAACATGCTGCATCAGATGTCTCTAACTTGTTTGCAAAGATTGGTAGGTCAACAGATTTTAAGACCGGAATCTGTAATGATTTTCTTTCTCAAAATAAAGGCTCTTGCACCCACTATAACTGATAATGGTTGATTTCAGAGCGCAAGGACAAAATAGAACATGGAAACAAAGTTCTCATCCAAAAGTTCCAATCCCAATTGACTCAACAACTTGAAGTTTTGCATAAGAGTGTCGCTTCCTCAGCCACACAACAAGAGCAACAACTCAAACACATGGAGGAAGACATGCAGTCCTTTGTGTCTACCAAGATTGAGGTATATTTGACTTTGTATACCTGTTAAAGAAGATACTCTATAATGTTTCTGGGAAAAGACGTAAAATATACTTCTGTATTTTCTCTTATAGAATTTATTGCTTTTCATGATGTCATGTGTGCAAAGATCTAGGAATCCTTGACTTCTTAAATTTATCATTGACTTTTGTTAATATTGCCTAGAAAATGCTGTGATTATCACCCCCTATAGATCCTTTTAAAGAAATTTCAGAAGCAATTCTGTAAAACACTTTCAAAACTATGTACTTTGAGTTTCGTACTCCTGTTGATCAGCAAGAGTTTTGGTGAACTTCTTTAGGCTATGGAGGAGCTTCGAGGCCTCCTAGACAATTTGAAGATCATGTTTGGTTCTGGTATCAAAGCTTTAGATGGTTTGGCTGGGGAGCTTGATGGCAATGCTCACTCAACTTTTGATCGTTTAAACACTGAAGTTTCAAACCATTCATCTGCTCTCCGAGAGGTATGCCCTCCTTTTTAATTCTTTGAGAAATTCTTTTCTGCTTATCTCTATTTCTTGTTTTTGAAATGTAGCTTTTTGAGGAGATTGCCTTTGAGGCCAATACCTTGGTTAACGATCTTCAAAAGAGTCTTCACAGCCAGGAGGAGAAACTAATTGCATTTGCAGCACAACAACGTGAGGTATCAGTAGTTTTTATTTGTGAGCTCTTCCCCCTTCTCCCCTCAGTTCCCCTCTGTTATATCCCTCTTTTTTCCTTCCCAAGTTTGTGTGATAAACTTTCGATGCTTTGATAGGCTCACTGCAGGACAATCACAACATCAAGGTCATTTTCTCAAATTACTGGCAACTTCTTTAAGACTTTGGATATGCATGTCTCCCAATTGGGTGATATAGTTGAAGATGCACAGACTGTCAGTGACCAGAAGTTTTCTGAACTTGAAAAGAAGTTTGAGGTAATTGATGTCATCATCCATGTGCATCTCTTATTTAATGAAGGTCAATATGCTTTTTAGCCCCATTTTATATGGATGTCTGCCTTTTACAGGAATGTGCTGCCAATGAGGAGAGGCAAATCTTGCAGAAAGTGGCAGAACTTCTTGAAGGATCAAATGCTAGGAAGAAAAAATTGGTATGGTCATTTATTAGTCATATAAACACATGCATCATAATTTGCTTCACCAGTTGAAGATAAAACTTCATTGATCTATGAATATGGCTAAAAAAGATGTATTTTCTTTTAGTCAAACCAACAAAACAGGGTGACAACAACACTGGCTCTTTATATAAATGTGTGGCCTTCCTTTACCTTCTTGCCTACTACTCAATGACGGAACAATGTTATTCTCCATTTATAAGTGACAAGAAGAATGCATTGGGGATCTGGGAGGACAATCATTTACTTATTGCTTTATCTATGTTAGGCTGTGAAAGCTAATTGGATTTTTTACTTGGTTTGCTCTAGGTTCAAACCGCAATCAATGACCTCCGAGAAAGTGCTTACAACCGAACCAGCAGACTAAAACAAGAGATGTCAACCATGCAAGATTCAACTACTTCAGTCAAAGCCGAATGGACCAATTATATGGAAGAGGCTGAATGCCATTATCTTGAGGATACTGCTTCTGTGGAAAAGGGGAAGAAAGAAATGGAGGAGGTGCTGCAGAACTGGTATGTCCTCCTAGCATATCTCATATCACTTATGTGTTCTTTTCGGCTGTCTGAAGTTTTCTTGGTCTCTCTGTTTACTTGAATATGTACTATGCAGTCTGCAAAAGGCAAAATTGGGTGCTGAACAATGGACGAATGCTCAACACTCTTTGATCAGTCTAGAGGAAAGAAATGTTGCATTTATGGATAAAATTGTTAGGTCGGTTGATTCACTTGCTATACAAGGCTTTTGTCTCATATTTCCAATTTTCACTTGTTATTTACTGTGAGCTTGTACATTTTCTCAGTGAAGGAACGAATGCCAATGAAGCATTGCGTGTACAATTTTCGTCTGGAGTGTCATCTACTCTTGAAGACACAGATGTTGCCAGCAAAAATCTTCTCTGTTCCATTGACAGTATGTTATCAAGTTTTTTACACATATTAATGACTTTCGCTGGCTGCTTTGTATCATCCAATTAACTAAATTAAACTCTGCAGATTCATTACAACTTGACCGTGATGCTTGTGGGAACCTTGATTCCATGATTGTTCCTTGTTGTGGAGAGCTGAGAGAATTGAAGAGTGGACACTACCACAAGGTTGTTGAGATTACAGATCATGCAGGACAATGTCTTTCACAAGAGTACATGGTAAGGACATCGCGTCATATGACAGGAAATCTCTGTTTATTCTTTTTGGGGAATGACATTATTCATGTACTTGCAACAATATTCATGTACTTCTTTTCTCCAAATCTGTCACTTTTACTAGGTCGACCAACCATCTTGCTCAACACCGAAAAAGAGAGCTTTCAGTATACCAAGCGCTGGTTCCATTGAAGAGCTCAAAACTCCTCCTTTCGAGGAGTTGTTGAAATCATTTTGGGATGGAAAACCACTGAAGCAAGCAAATGGAGATGTAAAACATATTGCAGAGGACGCTCATTCGCTGAGAGATTCAAGACTTCCTCTCACTACTATTAATTAGGACTATAGATATTAGACATTATAGGATTATGGAAGAAAAGCTGTACATACGAATTCATCTCATGGGCGAGTGAGGGATGGCTTAGCGGTAAGGAGGGCCCTCCACCTCCAATGATAGTTGGGGGTTCAAGTCATCAAGGGAGCAAAGTGGAAGAGAAGCCACTGCTAGGCTCTCTGAGTTGGGGAGTTTGAATGTGGGTTACCATATCCAAGAAAGAAGATAGAAAGGGAAAAAATTCTCCTACATGTAATTGATGTTAGTGTATCCTATTCTTTTAATTATTTGTAGTGATTGGGAAGAGTATCATTTGTTTTGACCTCTTGTAGGAGACATAATTAGGAGATTCTTGAGACAATGACAGAATATAGTACATGAGTGGCTTTGAGGTGTGTCACTTTTGATGTGATGGAGTTTCTATGATCTTCTCACCTGGTAAACTTTTTATATTCTGAAATGGTTTTTAACTTGAATTGGCTTGGAAAAGGATTTGGTTCAACGTGACATCGTGAGGTCAAACTTAACTACTTCAGTTTTCTTTTCCTCCTTTTTACAACGTTTAATATCTGATAATTTTCCCAAAAGGGACAACTAGAATAGATGTTTCAACTTATTTAATGCCAATATAAAAAGAGGAACTTTCATAAATAGCTATAGTCTAGAGTACTATTCGCAGATACTATTTTGGTTTAGTTGTTGTATCAGTTCGCTAATAGCCTGTATCCGTTCGCTAATAACTTGTATCAGTTCACTAATAGCTTGTATTTGTTTGCTTTGCATTAGTGTTACAACTTCACGAAGAAATCACTTGTATCAATTGTTAGTAGCTTGTATCAATTTGTTTGCTTTGCATTAGTGTTACAACTTTATGAAAAAAAATCACTTGTATCAATTGTATTCACTCGCTCTAATTTCACTTGTATTCATATAACTACATTCTAACTACAACTTCGAAATCACTTGTATTGATTGTTACCAACTTGTATCACTTGAATTTCGATTTAACATTCTCGATGGATACAATCACGATAGGTTATAATTGTTGACTTAATTTCATTCTATCAACGTATGCATAGTACTCGCTTAACAAATTATATTCTCTCACATACAATGAAATATAGCGAAGATACATACAAAGAAGAAGAAGACAATGATTAAGATCTATTTGAAGTTAAAAGAATCATACAATCGTATGTACACACTTGTATGTCACTATATTTTAATATATCAAACTTATATTTTATTAGATATACTTGTATCCATCACCAGAAATCACCTCAATCATCACCAAATTCTATGCATACAATATATCTCATGACCCCGATCTCATATACTGTATTTCAATTTTACAAATATGATTCTGTTGGGATCTATGTAGTTTTGATGATTGACAAAGTCGATGAAACAGGTTAGCCAAGCTATTCCAACGGAGTATAAAATTTACAGTCAAAAGAAGCTGGCATGACAACAGTAAATATTCAAATTAAGATAAGCTGCACGTATCAAAAGATGATTAAACCACGTCACACCATTTCAGTAAAATAAACACGTGCTAAATTGAAGTGTTGGAGTTTTACTACAACACTAAAGAAGCAAAGAGTTTGACTCGAAGAAGGAGTCTCACTTGAAGTAGAACTCTAAGTCAAGAAGAGTTTGATTTGATGGGCAGTTCGAAGTGAAGAACAACTCTCTGAAGAGTTGTAAATGTGCCGATTTGTAAGAATTGGAGTTTGATTAAAACACAAAGGAAGCCAAGAGATAGACTTGAAGAAGGACTCCTACTTGGAGTAGACCTCTAAGACGGGCAAAGGTTGTTGCTACAAAGAGATTGAAAGAGAAAAGAACTCTTTGAAGAGTTGTGTATATATAGAAGCGGGACTTCTCAAAGCAACTTGTGCACTCAGAAAGAGAAAAAAAAGACAATCTATAAAGTGTGAGTTTTTGCAACATTTGAAGTATGAAGAAATTCAATTGACGAACTTGGTCTTAGTAAAGTGATAGGCTAGAGTTAGCAATCTTGTACTAGGAGTTGGTCATTGAGTTGTAATTGTTGTATTCTTAATTCAGTGAATTATAAACTGAATTGAGAAGAGTTGGTCTTTAAGTAGTGTTGCTAGGAAGACATTGTTGTTGGTTAGGAGATTGAACAGTTAGGAATTAGAGTTTATAATTCTTTAGATTGCAAGAGTTGTAATCAACTGTTTGAAGAGGCTATTTGAAGTTAGTGAAGTTGGAGAAAATCCTGTGGAGGTACAGGTTGTGGTTTTTCACCTTTTGAGCCGGGTGTTTTCCACGTAAAAATATTGTATTCTTTATTTACCGTTTTACTGCATTATTAAAACAAGTCAGGCGAACTGTTTCAATCGTAGGCAATAAGCTAACGTAAATAAGTAAAATCGTGGTCGTGCAGCCTAACAGATTCACCCAGTCATTGATACAGAGTGAGAACAAAGATCCAAATCATCACCCATCAATGAAGCGCTGCGAGCCAAAACCTAGGTTCAGTGATGGGTTCTAGAGGTGGTAGTGGAAAAGGCTCCTTCTTCAATGGCTGCCAATGAAATTTCTTCTTCAGATCTTGAACTTTGAGATGAGACCCAGGAGTTTCTGTGACTTTCTTCTCTTGAGAGAGAGTGAAACAAAGAAGAAACATACTTTTTGATTTCTCTGGAGAAGAAGTAGAAGATTAATTTGCCGGAGGCTTTTAGGTTGAAAATGAGTTGGTTTGTTTTTGTTGGCTTGTATGAGTCCATCACTAGTCAAAGGATCAAATCCTTGGACTGTCAATGACAAATAATCAAACAATGGAAAACTAAAACAGTAAAGGTAAATAACACATGATGTTTATGTGGAAATCTCATTGATCAAGGGAGTAAAACTGTAAAACCACAACTTACCACGTAGGATTTGTCAAACAACTTTACTAAGCTTGAGCAACGTTGATTACAGATTGTAATCCATAGGATTAAACTCTTAATCCACCCCTCCTTGCAACAACTCTATTACAAGGCTTCAAAGCAATAACTCTATTGCTAACAACACTAACCAACTAACTCTAGCTGATACAACTTCGGCTAACTCTAGTCCTACAACCAAGTACCTATAGTTGACTATACCTTTTGTAATGAACACAAGAAGACTTTGAAAAATCACCTACACAAGCTTCACAAATGATGAGTAGGTTTACACTCTAAGAACAAATTACAAAAACCAAAAACAACAAGAACTAGAAGACAACTTCAGTTGATCACGAGCAGGTCCCTTGTTGCTAATCTTCAAGAACACCAACGGCTTTTGCAGAGAATAAATCACCTTTTTGTGTAATGCAAAAACTAGGGTTTTGCTTGTCATCTCTATGCATATATATGAAAGACAAAAACCTAGGACAGATCCCACTTGATAAGTAAAATTGTACTGCAGTGGCTCTGTTGTAGCTCCACCAACCGGTGGTCAAGTGAACCGGGTCATTCCAGGAACTACAATGTTACGGACCTGGTCTCCTTGCCAGTTTGTCGATCATCAAAACCAAGAATACAACAGTTTTAATTTAGGGAGGGTATTTTATACAAACTCAAAATATAGTTATGTTTAGTAATTTTCAAAACTATACCTATATTTAGTAATACATGATTTAACTTTACTATGTCACGTAATTATTTCATCAAAATATGAATAGTACACATCCGGTGCAGGTAAATTTTATCGGTAGAGTAGTTCTTTTGCCCAGAGGTAATCGAATCTGCTATGTTACATTGATACTTTTAAGCTTTCCATGAACTGATATGAGCTGAGATTAACTTGTTAATTGCTTGGCAAGTTGATCAGGTGCAAATATCCAGCCCTTAAATTCGTTTTAAGTTCGTAGAGAATATAATTAAGTAAATACATGTGTGATCTCTTTAATAAGTTAAGCTTTTAGATGAGATAGGACACACACTTCAACAAAGCTATGATCATATTGCTCGGGTACACTCCATTCGAAATCCTGTTGTCTTGCGAAACCATCCGGATAAGGAAATACTTCAAGATTGCTTCGGAATAAGATCCCTACAAACTTAATGTGCACAGATAAGCCGACCTTGATCTTGTTGGATGTGCAGTTTGAACTTTGGAAAAGATTCCTCGAGTTTTAATAGATGAATCAACCTTTAGTATCCCTATTATTTTGAGATCATATCTATTTTACAGCTTACTTTGATTTAATAGATGAATCAACCTTTACCTTTATTATTTTGAAATCATATCTATTTTACCGTTTACTTCAATTTGGTACCGCTCTCGCGGCCCACGAAAATAGCCTGACTTTGTGTATCGGCTCTAGCATCAAAATGGTTGATGTTTTTTTTGTTAAAAAAATTTCAAAACTCAAAAGAAAAACAATAACAACCTATTTAGTGTAATCCCACAAAGTGGATTTCAAAAAGGCTAAAGTACATATACCTCAAAGATAGAGGAGTTGTTTCCGATAGACACTTCAGAAGAGAAGAAACTCAAAAGAAAGAGATTACCAAAAATAACAATACAAAAAGCAGGTGGAGGACGACGTGCTTACAAGTAAGGATCCCAAATGACTAGTTGTTGCATTAATTAAAGAATTAGAACCACGTCTAAAAGATGCAGGCTTCCCCAGGAATTTCTGATCCAAGCACACATTGGGACATTTGATAAGAATATTCAACAAATTTAATCATATGATCTGTCTCTAGCTTCCCACAATTAAAATATTGTATTCACATTAAGGAATAGTGAACAAATTGCAGTATCTTATGTATAAACCAGTGACTAAACAATCATTCAACTACTCCCTGGCTGTTTTTACCAAATATATTAAATTAACATAAATAGATGATCAACAGAAATAAGACTTTGTCTAATGAATAAAATGTTTCGTTTTGGCTGTTGTTTTAGTGGGAGACACTATGGTTTTTAAAAACGTTGTATTTTTCATCAAAAAACAGGGCTGACTTAACGAACTCTCCTCTCTTTCTCCTCAAAATTTTGTTAAACAGAGCATTTGGCAGCTCTTCATTCCACATAGTATGGTGCCCATTGACAATGGGGATTTATCTAGAGACAATTCAGTGAAATGGATTCTTGAAAATGCTGAAAAAGATAGTACGAGCAATGTCCATGAGAATAAGCACGGTGCAGTCTCCTTACTAGAACCTGCAAACCAAAAATCTTTCAAGAAAACTTTCAGCATTTCAAGACGAAGAAATGGCGTTGTACCAAGAATGGGGAGGATGGAATCAGGAGCTTCTAGAGGGCTCAAGAGCTTGCGGTTTCTTGACAGAACAACCACAGGTATTGAATTGTACCACCATCTGGTCTAAAATGTTAAAACTGTTTTGTTTATTTACTTAATTATGTCTTCAACACGTCCCCTCATGTGCGTGCCTAGTTCTTTTTCATGGGCTAAGAATGGGAAAATCTATTTGATAATGGAATGCTATTTGACTTGAACTCAGAATCTTCGTCTGATACCATATTAAATTATGTTGATAGTCTCGTCTGAAAGATGAACACTTTTATTTACCTAATTACATCTTCAATAACAGGGAAGGAGGGAGATGCCTGGCGAAGTGTGGAAAAACGATTCAATCAAAATGCAGTTAATGGGAGGCTCTTCAGAGAGAAATTTGGAACCTGTATTGGTATTTTTGTCAACTTTTGTAGGAACAGGAGTTCTCATATTTAGTTTCAGTTAGAGCAGAAAGTAACATTTGTTTATATTGCATTATAGGAATGGGAGAAAGCAAGGAATTTGCAGGAGAGTTGTTTGATACGTTGGCAAGGCGCAGGAAGATCAACACAGAAAATGGTATAACAATAGATGAAGTGAGAGGATTTTGGGAAGACATATCAACTCAATCTCTTGATGCAAGGCTTCATATCTTCTTTGACATGTAAGAGATTAGATCAATGGTTAGTAAAACTAAAATTCCTCTTTAAGAAAGACTAAATTATGGTCATTTTTCAGGTGTGACAAGAATGGTGATGGGAAACTATCAGAGGAAGAGGTAAAGGAGGTGAGAAAACTTTTCTTGAAAACTGTCTTCTCCTCTCCTTCAATTTTCGCGATTCTTAATATATTGTTTTCTCTGAAAAAGGTTCTAGTGATGAGTGCCTCAGCAAACAAATTGTCGAAATTCAAGCAACATGCAGGGACATATGCAGCTTTAATCATGGAAGAGCTTGACCCTGATCATTTGGGATATATTGAGGTAAGGATGGCACTAAAAAAGTTGTTCTTTCCAACAACTTTCCATTACAACCATCGTATTGATGATTAATCTCCTCGTGCTCAGTCATAAGAATTTATTAGAAATGAATTTTGTGAAAATTCTTTTAGAGAAAGAGCTTCATTGCGTGGTGTCAGACTAAAATGGATGATTGTATTGTTAGCTTTCTTCTTTAATTTCTCATTTTCTACTTAACAGATGTGGCAACTTGAAGCTCTACTAAGAGGGATGGTGGGTTCAGAAGAAGGGGAAAAAACCCTGAAGAGATCCCAAACACTAGCGAAAACCATGATCCCGAAAGAATACAGGACTCCAGTCAGCAAATTCTTGTACAAAACATCAGAGAAAATACAAGAAAACTGGAAAAGAATATGGGTCCTAACATTGTGGTTGTGCATTAACATGATACTCTTCACTTGGAAGTTCCAACAATTTAAAAGAAAAGCAGCATTTCAGGTCATGGGTTATTGTGTTTGCATCGCTAAAGGTGCAGGGGAGACTCTTAAGTTCAACATGGCTCTGGTTCTTTTTCCTGTATGCAGAAGAACTCTTACTAAGCTCAGAGAAACTTTCCTTGGTTCAATATTTCCCTTTGATGATAACATCAATTTCCACAAGATAATTGCATTGGGAATTGCTGTAGCGACGTTTATTCACACACTTTTCCATACCAGCTGCAATTTTGTGAAACTAACATCATGTCCACAGAGTAAATTTATGACATTTCTTGGAAGCAACTTCGACTACCACCAGCCGAGTTACATGGATCTGGTGGCGTCTATCCCAGGCGTAACAGGCATTCTGATGACACTTATCATGCTTTTCTCCTTCACATTGGCTACTCATTCATTCAGAAGGAACGTCATCAAATTGCCATGGTCGTTCCATCATTTAGCAGGATTTAACGCGTTTTGGTATGCACATCATCTGCTGGTCCTCGTCTACATCCTCTTGATTCTCCACGGCTACTTCATATACCTTACTAAAGAATGGTACAAAAAGACGGTATGTCCACTTGGATTTTGAAAACCTTATGACATTTCCTAACTTTGCAGTTAGAGAAGAAATTCAACTAGTTTATTTCATAACTGAAAAATGCACATCAATCATGTTGTCTGACATTTAAGATAATTTTTTAATCAAACTATTGATGATTGAGCAATTAGAAGTATCTATGTTCTGCAGACATGGATGTATCTTGCAGTTCCAGTACTTGCATATGCTACGGAAAGAACTCTCATCGTGTACGAGCACAGTTACCATGTCAATATGATAAAGGTTTTAGTTTCAAACATGTTTTATGTCAATTCATCAACTTTTTTCAACTGCAAAAAACTTGCTGAATTCAGCTTTCATTTGGTGCTCAAAAAATGCAGGCTGTCACATATACAGGGAATGTACTAGCATTATACATGAGCAAACCTCCAGGATTCAAGTATAAGAGTGGAATGTACCTTTTTGTTAAATGTCCAGATATATCAACCTTTGAATGGTAATTGAAGAAACTCAAACTATGCAATCATCACATGCAGAGATCTGGCCGTCTATTTGCACTAAGGAACTTTGGTAAATTTTACAGGCATCCATTCTCAATCACTTCAGCACCAGACGACAATTATTTAAGTGTCCATATACGTACATTGGGAGACTGGACTACAGAGCTTAAAACCAGATTTGAAAAGGTAATAAAATTTGCTAAACTCGCGTTTCCAGATCACCTTTCATTTGTTATTTAATAAGTTCTATAAATCCAACGAGCTAATACTAACGAAAATTCGTCAAATTGGTGATCCATCCATACCATTAGTGGTTTGAAACTCAATCATAGATAGTAGGAAGTTCTGCATTTCAGTCATGAGCTTCATAAAGGATATATCCTTGAGTACTGTGTAATAAAATTTGTATACTATCAGTACAATTTAACCTACTATAGAAGGTTACTTGCCATATCTGAAAGGTGAACAATTTTTCATTATTACACAGTCAGTTTATAGAAGTGAAACTCCTTCACAATGCGTTGCGAGGCAGATCAATATGGCTATTTTACTAAGTTGTGGCTCATAAAGCTGATCAATTTTTCTTTCTTCTACTTAGTTTTAGCTTTTTCTGATTTTAATAAGCTCTCCTTTAGCAGGCCTGTGAGCCTCAAACTGCACAATCAAGGAAGGGAAGTCTTGTTAGAATGGAAACTAAAGCATATTCAAATGTTGAACAGTCTCAATCCGAGTACGTTGCCATGTTCTATATATGTCTACTGATTTTCATGTTCATGAGCCATAAAATGGTACTTATATTTCTCTTTATCTTTTCGATGCAGATTTCCTAAGATCACGATCAAAGGCCCTTATGGTGCACCAGCTCAGAACTACAAGAAATATGATATCCTTCTACTGATTGGCTTGGGAATAGGAGCAACACCATTTATCAGCATTTTAAAGGACCTTCTTAACAATGAATCTCAATCTGTAAGTTCATAATCACAAAAGAACATTTTTCTAAGGATTTAAATTATATACATGGATAGTTAACAAATAACAATATACTTTTAACCTATAGCAGCACTCTGCCTACTTCAATTTCAAGGTTGCTAGTCCTACTTATTATAGACAGTTACATTTTAGTTATCTTCTAGATGATTTGATATAAAAATTCTTCTATACTATCTGTGTACGGAAGATAAACTCTTTTTTCTAATTGTTAGAGTGGGTTAGAGTCCTATATTGGTTGGGGAATGGACTGGTGATTTGCTTATATGGACTTGGGCAATTTTCCCCTTATGAGCTAGCTTTCGGGGTTGAGTTAGGCTCAGGTGACATATCTTTACATGATATCAGAGCCAGGTTCATTCCCCTTTGGACTCCTGGTCTACGCTCCAATGGGGTCTGGGCGTGAAGGGGGTGTTTGAGTGGGTTAGAGTCCCACATTGGTTGGAAAATGGACCGGTGGTTTGCTTATATGTATTTGGACAATCCTTCTCTCATGAGCTAGCTTTCGGGGTTGAGTTAGGCTCAGATGCCATATCTTTACACTAATTAAGAATGAGTAGCGATGTGAAAATGAAAACATAACGAAATCCAACTACTGCAGAATCAGCAACTTGGTGAATCATCAAGTAACAAGAGAGGTCCTCACAGAGCATATTTCTACTGGGTGACAAGAGAACAAGGATCATTTGACTGGTTCAAGGGTGTTATGGATGATATTGCTGAATATGACCATAATGTGAGTTTATTTTCAATAACATGAGTTACCCATAATTAAATCTATCAGTTTCCTCACCTTAAAACATAATTTGAGACTGATATATACAGGAAATGATAGAAATGCACAACTATTTGACTAGTGTTTATGAAGAAGGAGATGCTAGATCTGCACTTATTGCAATGGTGCAATCACTACAACATGCTAAAAATGGAGTTGATGTTGTCTCCGATAGTCGGGTATATATATTCTATTTGTCGCAATTTTACTAAATTTTTATACATAAATGTATATTCAGTGTTAAAAGTATCTTGTTCAGTTAAATCTATTATAGACATTGCCTGCCATAATAGGTTGAAAAGATGTTTACAGTTTAATCAGTATATATAACTTAAATTCTGGTTTATAACACTTACTTTAATTTGTAACAGATAAGAACACATTTTGCAAGACCAAACTGGAAAAAGGTATTCTCTCGGTTGGCAGCAGCCCATCCATCTTCTCGAATTGGTAAGGCCCAATTATGATTTTTTATTTTTTTTCGGAAAAGAACATATTCCATTTTTTAGGAAGAACTTATCCCCCAAACCAAAAAGAGAAGGAAAAAAAAAACCCCAAAGTTTTAATGTATAATATATAAATTGCAGG